>JAGFBZ010000238.1:80000-134332 GCA_018398805.1 Hirundichthys speculiger
TGAGCTACCATCGCTGGGATTGTTCACAGTCACCATAGAGGTGAGCTACCATC
Organism: Hirundichthys speculiger; assembly: GCA_018398805.1. Lineage (NCBI taxonomy): Eukaryota > Metazoa > Chordata > Actinopteri > Beloniformes > Exocoetidae > Hirundichthys > Hirundichthys speculiger. The sequence continues at coordinate 80,054 of JAGFBZ010000238.1, forward strand.
GCTGGGATTGTTCACAGTCACCATGGAGAGTGAGCTACCATCGCTGGGATTGTTAACAGTCACCATGGGTGAGCTACCATCGCTGGGATTGTTCACAGTCACCGTGGAGGTGAGCTACCATCGCTGGGATTGTTCACAGTCACCGTGGAGGTGAGCTACCATCGCTGGGATTGTTCACAGTCACCGTGGAGGTGAGCTACCATCGCTGGGTTGTCACAGTCACCGTGGAGGTGAGCTACCATCGCTAAGATTGTTCACAGTCACCGTGGAGGTGAGCTACCATCGCTGGGATTGTTCACAGTCACCGTGGAGGTGAGCTACCATCACTGGGATTGTTCACAGCCAAGCAAACATGTGACATCAACACCTGTGACTACAGCTCCGCTGCTGTTCTCCGTTTTCAGGCTGAATGGAGGAAGAAAGGGGTGAATGATTTACATCTATGTCTGCTTAAAGAGCAGAAGAAATAAGTTGCTTGACACTTTAGTGTTGGCTGAGCTGGTTAGCTTTGGGCAGGCTAACAGACACGACAGGTGGGAAATATCAGTTAAGATATTTCTGTTTATTTTTTTTCTTTCCCCTAACTGTGACTGCTGTGATGAAACCGGTCATTGTGGTGCAGCTAATGGAGGAAGGTAAAACGCTGGAATTACGATGTGCTGAAACTAAGACATATGCAAATGAAACTGAATGGAGACTTGAAGATGTGCTTTGATCGTATCTGAACAGGCCAAATGTCCCTTCTGCCGTCTGATGAATCAGAAACTGGGTGATGTTGTTCATGAATGAAGTGATGTCACAGCAGCAGATTAGCAGCTGAGTTCAGGAGAGTTTCCACCTGTTTTCATCTGCTCTTCTTCCGTCAGCGAACAACCAACGTGAAGGAACTTTCAGAGGTCCGTCTGGCCAACGAACAAGCAGAACAGGGTCTTAGATGTCAGTTTATCTGTCTCAGGATCACATACCCATCATCTGAGGAACTGTGGTGACACCAGAGATGGACCCAAATGGGCCAGTTCACTCCTCGTCAGCATGTGACCCAGCGCTGATTGAAACGCTGCAGGTGGGAGGTGACCATGACCTTGTTCAGGGTCGTCTCTGCTCGTTCATGGCCTCTGTCTCAGAAAACACAACTCCCCCAGTTCCTCCAGTCTGACACTGAGCCTCCAGTTCCTCCAGTCCGACATGAGCCCGTCCCAGTTCCTCCAGTCCTGACACTGAGCCGTCCCAGTTCCTCCAGTCCTGACACTGAGCCGTCCCAGTTCCTCCAGTCCTGACACTGAGCCGTCCTTCCAGTTTGTTTTTCATCTTCTTCTTCTTCCTTTGGTGTTTCTCCTGCAACCAGGTGGTCTGGGGTGGTCTGACTGGCCCCCAGTTAGGGACCATCAAAGACTCTCACAAAGGTGTGAAGGTGATATTTAAGTTAAAAAAGAGCCATTTATTTATTTATTTATTCATTCAGGCTCAAGTAGTCAGAAACAAGCTTAGAATAAAAAAGAAAATTAAACTACAGACAAAAATCAAAGACAATGACTGATGGAAAGACCTTTGATGTGGCTACAGATGGTCCAACACACACACACACACACACACACACACACACAACCACACACACACACACACACACGCCCACCGTTGAGGCACTTTGATGTGTGTGATTAATTAGATCATATTTCTACTGCAGCAGGAGCACAAGGCTGTAAATAGGTGGCAGTAAATGTGTGAGCTCACACAGGTGCGCTGACGACAACAGATTACAACTCACACAGGTGCGCTGACGACAACAGATACACACTCAACAGGTGCGCTGAGGTGCGCTGACAAAACGATACACGCTCACAGGTGCGCTGACGACAACAGATACACGCTCACACAGGGAGCTGACCACAACAGATACACGCTCACACAGGGCGCTGACGACAACAGAACAACACTCACAAGGTGCGTGACGGACAACAGATACACACACACAGGTGGCTGACGACTACGATACACAACACACAGGTGGGCTGACGACAACAGATAAACTCAACAGGTTGCGGGACGACAACAGAGACACGCTCACACAGGGCGGGACGACACAGAACCGCTCACACAGGTGCGCTGACGAACAACAGATACACACCACACAGGTGCGCTGACACAACAGATACACCTCACAAGTGCGCGACGAAAATAGTACACGCTACCAGGGCGCTGACGACAACAGATACACGCTCACACAGTGCGCTGACGACACAGAGATACACGCTCACACAGGTGCGCTGACGACAACAGATACACACTCACACAGGTGCGCTGACGACAACAGATACACACTCAGACGGCTGCGTTGTCATATCTGTGATAACTGGCTGAGGGGGGAACCGGTCCCAGCGGATCATCTTCTGATCCCGTTCAGGGTCCTGAGGGTGGAAATGGTCCCAGCTCTAACATCTAACTGGTTCCACTAACATCTAACTGGTCCCAGCTCGAACATCTAACTGGTCCCAGCTCTAACATCTAACTGGCTGAGGGTGGAGCCGGGCCCGGCGGATCATCTCCTGATCCTGTTCAGGGTCCTCAGGGTGGAACTGGTCCCAGCTCGAATATCTAACTGGTCCCAGCTCTAACATCTAACTGGTTCCAGCTCTAACATCTTACTGGTCCCAGCTCTAACATCTAACTGGTCCCAGCTCGAACATCTAACTGGTCCCAGCTCTAACATCTAACTAGTCCCAGCTCGAATATCTAACTGGTCCCAGCTCGAACATCTTACTGGTTCTAGCTCTAACATCTAACTGGTCCCAGCTCGAATATCTAACTGGTCCCAGCTCTAACATCTAACTGGCTGAGGGGGGAACCGGGCCCGGCGGATCATCTCCTGATCTCGTTCAGGGTCCTGAGGGTGGAACTGGTCCCAGCAGGCTCAAATCACTGGTTCATCACAGGGCTCAAGCAGATGTTGGTCAACAGCTCCCTCTGGTGTTCAGAGGACACACCACCGGTTCTTCTCAGCCTTTTTTCTTTCTTTTTTAAAATAAATGATCATTAACCGCTCCTTTCTTTCTTTTAATTCAAAGGTTCCACATATTCAGACATGAAATACTTTCGTTCTCTTTTTCTTTAATAAATTATGTATTTGCCTCATTTCAAGGCCTGTCCAGGACCAGATGGTTTTGTTATTGAGGGAATACTAACTTTTAAACGTGACCGACATGGATTCAGGACCCTGCTGGTCTCCAGCAGTTGTACTTACCCCGGCGGGCCTGTAGATGGTGCTGCAACAGGGTCCCGTTCATGACGGTTCTGAAACTTCACCTTCTGACTTTGTTGATAAAAATGTTGGTAAAAGAACCTTGAGGATCTTTTCAAAGCTCCCCAGCCATCAAGCCTGCGGACGGGGCCGGGTCTGACTGGGTCTGACTGGTCTGGCTGGCTGGGTCTGACTGGGTGGGTATGGACTGGGTCTCTGGCTGGTCTGGCTGGGTCTGACTGGTCTGGCTGGTCTGACTGGGTCTGACTGGGTCTGCTGGTCTGGGTCTGTCTGGGTCTGACTGGTCTGACTGGTCGTCTGGTCTGGTCGGTGGTCTGTCTGGTCTGGATGGATCTGGCTGGTCGGCTGGTCTGGCTGGGTCGGGCTGGTCTGACTGGACTGACTGGTGGTCTGGCTGGGTCTGGCTGGGTCTGGGTCTGACTGGTCTGACTGGTCTGGCTGGTCTGGTGGTCTGGCGGGTCTGGCTGGTCTGGCTGGTCTGGCTGGTCTGGTGGGCTGGCTGGTCTGGTCTGGCTGGGTCTGGCTGGGCTGGGTCTGCTGGTCTGCTGGTCTGGCTGGTCTGCTGGTCTGGCTGGGTCTGGCTGGGTCTGGGTCTGGCTGGGTCTGGCTGGGTCTGACTGGTCTGACTGGTCTGTCTGGGTCTGACTGGTCTGGCTGGTCTGACTGGTCTGGCTGGTCTGGCTGGTCTGGCTGGGTCTGACTGGGTCTGCTGGTCTGACTGGTCTGACTGGGTCTGACTGGGTGTATGGTCTGGTCTGTCTCTGGTCTGACTGGTCTGTCTTGGTCTGGATGGATGGGCTGGTCTGGCTGGTCTGGCTGGGTCTAGCTGGTCTGACTGGTCTGACTGGGTCTGGCTGGGTCTGGCTGGGTCTGGCTGGGTCTGGCTGGGTCTGAATGGTCTGACTGGGTCTGGCTGGTCTGGCTGGTCTGGCTGGTCTGGCTGGTCTGGCTGGTCTGGCTGGGGTCTGACTGGGTCTGGCTGGTCTGGCTGGTCTGGCTGGTCTGGTGGTCTGGGGTCTGGCTGGGTCTGACTGGGTCTGACTGGGTCTGGTCTGGGTCTGGCTGGTCTGGGTCTGGGTCTGCGGGTCTGGCTGGGTCTGGCTGGGTCTGACTGGGTCTGTCTGGCTGGGTCTGGACTGGGTCTGGCTGGGTCTGACTGGGTATGGCTGGCTGTCTGCTGGGTCTGGTTCTGGGTCTGCTGGTCTGGACTGGTCTGGACTGGGTCTGGCTGGGTCTGGACTGTCTGACTGGGTATGGCTGGTCTGGCTGGTCTGGCTGGTCTGGTGGTCTGACTGGGTCTGACTGGTCTGGGGTCTGGTCTGGACTGGGTCTGGCTGGGGCTGGGTCTGACTGGGTCTGGCTGGGTCGACTGGTCTGACTGGTCTGGGTCTGGGTCTGGGATGGGTCTGGCTGGTCTGACTGGGTCTGGCTGGGTCTATGGCTGGTCTGGACTGGGTCTGGCTGGGTGTCTGGTCTGATGGGTCTGGCTGGGTCTGGCTGGGTCTGACTGGGTCTGGGGGCTGGGTCTGCTGGGGTCTGGCTGGTTGACTGGGGTCTGACTGGGTCTGGCTGGGTCTGACTGGTCTGACTGGGTCTGACTGGGTCTGGCTGGGTCTGGCTGGGTCTGACTGGTCTGACTGGTCTGGCTGGTCTGGCTGGTCTGACTGGTCTGGCTGGTCTGGCTGGTCTGGCTGGTCTGACTGGTCTGACTGGTCTGGCTAGTCTGAACTAAAGCCCCTCTGAAGCTTCATCGCAGCATCTCTGTTCCTTCAATGTCTCTTACAGTTAAAGTTTTGTAAAATGGCGGCTGAACAAACTCCTCAGAGGTAATAAATCATGACGTTTTTCGTGCATCATCATCATCTCAGATGTCCCAGTAATTATTCTGCTCCGGCCCTTAAAGGAGATCCAGCCAACACAGGTTCATTGATCATTCTGATGTTATTTCAACATCTGCCAGATGTGCTGAGGTTTCACCTGCGGGGGGCGCCGTTGAGGCCATGCAGCTGCTCAGACCCCAGTGACCTTCCTTTTTACTTCTTCTTTTCAAACACACATTCAGTGCGTTTACATGGGAAGTTTAATTCCTCTTTAATTCAGAATTAAAGTTAAATCCGAATAAAAGTTACCATGTAAACACCTAATTCCATATGAAAATGTCAATTCCGAATTAAACTTAATTCCGAAGTAAGTGGCTGGTTTATTCCCATTTTAATTCCGAATTAAATAATTCCGCAGTCATGTAAACACTCATTCCTGTTTAAATTAATTCCCGTCTTTCTGCGCATGATAGTTCTCTTGCCCGTCTGTCGTGATTACGCTTATATTCCACGCTGGGCTTGTTTTAAAAACAAAGTTTCAAGATGGCAGCACGCAATAAACGGTGGTCAAGAGCAGAGACGATTTATTTAATAAATAGCTTGGAGGAACTGGAAATAATTAAAAGAACAGATGGCAGGAAACATAAAAATTGTGAGCTTTTCAAAGCGGCCAGGTTAAATGAAGGAGGTTTCACAGATAGAGACGCCACCCAGGTCAAAAATAAGTGGAATGTTGTTGCTAACCAGTTAGCTAAGTTTGTTTTCTTCCGGTAGATGTAAAGACGTCCGCCCCCCCCATCCAATCAGAACCCTTCCCAACCCCCAGACCTACAGCGGAGTTGGATAAAGCCGAACAAACGTGTTTTCCATGTAAACCTCATTTCGGAATTACTATTTCCATGTAAACTCGAAGGAAAATAGTTTAATTCGGAATTAAAAAACATCACGTAACCGCAGCCATTATTTTCATTGTGCTTTTCTTTGACATAACTGTGGACGGAGGGAGGACCCCGAAACATCTGGGTTGGGGGAACGTTCTCTGCCTCTGAGTGCTGAAGTGTTCAGGCCACATCCAGACACACCAGTGGCAGGAAACCAGTCCCCCCCCCCCCCCCCCCCCCCCCCCCCCCCCCCCCCCCCCCCCCCCCCCCCCCCCCCCTCCTTGAGCCTCAGCTGAACTGTAGTAACCCTCTGCTGCTGCTCTCTTGGTTTCTGTCTGTGCGTCGCTGCCTAACGGCCTGTAAAAGGACGAACTCAGCTCCTCCAGCTCGCCCAGATGTTGCTGCTGCTCTGTGTGTATCCCACAGTTTGAGGCGTTGCTATGGACCCGAGCAAATATTCCCCCTGACGACCGCCGCCTCTCCTCCCTCTCAGCTCCTGCTCCTCTTCCCTCTCAGCTCCTCCCTCTAAGCTCCTCCCTCTCAGCCCCTCCTCCCTCTAAGCTCCTCCTCCCTCTCTCATCAGCTCCAGCAGAGACGGAGGATGATGAGTGACACGTATCTGTTCAAACGCAGCAGAAGCTGTAAAAGTTTTTATTTGCTGGTGATTCTGAAGCGAGCCGACCTCCAGATGACCTCCAGATGACCTCCAGCACACGTGTGCATGTTTACAGACCGCTCATGGTTACGCAACAGGACCGGGACGATCTACTGGTGGTCTTGGCCAAAACGAATGATTTTCTCGAGGATAAAAAGTCTTTGCAACTCTTCAAGCAATGATTAAATTAACTTTGTAACTACATTTAGTCCAAGTCTGTTCCTCTGATAAACTCAGCTTTTATCTTTAACAAAACAAAACCAAGGCTTTGATCTTGCTCTCACCATGGAAACGCAGAGAAAATAAATCTCTTAGTTTGATTGGAGTGAAGTCTGAGGCTGAAATGACTGTCTTATAAACTTTACTCTGTAATTCAGATAGCTGAAATATTCTCATAAAAACTCCCCTAAAGGAGTGAAAACCTGACTTTTTTCTTTTTTCTCCAGACAAGATGATTTCAGAAGCTGCTTCTGTAGAGCTCATGTAGAGCTCATATAGAGCTCATGTAGAGCTCAGCTCAGTAGCTCATGTAGAGCTCATGTAGAGCTCATGTAGAGCTCATGTGTAGAGCTCATGTAGAGCTCATGTGTATGTAGCTCATGCTTATATAGAGCTCATAGAGTAGAGCTCATGCTCATGTTTGTAACTCATAGAGCTCATGTAGAGCTCTTATATGTAGAGTAGAGCTCATGTAGAGCTCATGTAGAGCTCATGTAGAGCTTAGAGCTCATAGAGCTCATGTAGAGCTCATGTAGAGCTCATGTAGAGCTCATTAGAGCTCAGCTCATGTAGAGCTCATGTAGAGCTCATGTAGAGCTCAGTCAGAGCTCATATGTTTGAGTAGAGCTCATGTAGAGCTCATGTAGAGCTCATGTAGAGCTCATGCTCATGAGCTCATGTAGAGCTCATCATGTAGAGCTCATGTAGCTCATGTAGAGTCAGTGAGCTAGAGCTCATATAGAGCTCATGTTTGGAGCTCATGTAGAGCTCAGTGTAGAGCATGTCATGTGACATAGAGCTCATGTTTGGAGCTCATGTAGAGCTCATGAGCTCATGTAGAGCATGTAGAGCTTATAGAGAGCTGTGTAGAGCTCATATAGAGCTCATGTGCTCAGGAGCTCATGTAGCTCATGTAGAGCTCATGTAGAGCTCATGAGCTCATGTAGAGCTCATGTAGAGCTCATAGAGCTAGAGCTAGCTCATGTAGAGCTCATGTAGAGCTCAGAGCTCATGTAGAGCTCATGTAGTAGAGCTCATGTAGATGTAGAGCTCATGTTAGAGCTCAGTAGAGCTCATGTTTGTAGCTCATGTAGAGCTCATGTGCTTGTAGAGCTCATGTCAGAGCTCATAGAGCTCATGTAGAGCTCATGTAGAGCTCATATAGAGCTCAGCTCATAGAGCTCATAGAGCATTAGAGCTCATGTAGAGCTCTCATGTCAGCTAGAGCTCATGTTGGAGCTCATGTAGAGCTCATGTAGACATAGAGCTCATGTAGAGTTTAGAGAGCTCAGAGCTCATGTAGAGCTCATGTAGAGCTCATGTAGCTCATGTAGAGCTCATATAGAGCTCATAGAGTAGAGCTCATGTAGAGCTCATGTAGAGCATGCTCAGTAGAGCTCATAAGAGCTTGTGTAGAGCTCATGTAGAGCTCATGTAGAGCTCATGTAGAGCTAGAGCTCATGTGTAGAGCTCATGTAGAGCTCATAGAGTAGAGCTCATGTAGAGCTCAGAGCTCATAGAGTAGAGCTCATGTAGCATGAGAGCTCATGTAGAGCTCATGTAGATGTAGAGAGCTCAGAGCTCATTAGAGCTCATAGAGCTCATGTAGAGCTCATGTAGAGCTCATAGAGCTAGAGCTCATATAGAGCTCATGTCAGAGCTCATGTGTAGAGCTCATGTAGAGCTCATGTCATGTAGAGCTCATGTAGAGCTCATGTGTAGAGCTCAGAGCTCATGTCAGTAGAGCTCATAGAGTTTGGAGCTCATGTAGAGCTATAGAGCTCATGTAGAGCTCATGTAGAGCTCATGTAGAGCTCATGTAGAGCTCATGTAGAGCTCATGTAGAGCTCACATAGAGCTCATGTTGGAGCTCATGAGTAGAGCTGTAGAGCTCATAGAGTAGAGCTCATGTAGATCATAGTAGTAGCTCATATAGAGCTCATGTAGAGCTCATGTAGAGTAGAGCTCATGTAGAGCTCATAGAGCTCATGTAGAGCTCATGTAGAGCTCATGTAGAGCTCATAGAGTAGAGCTCAGCTCATGTAGAGCTCATAGAGTAGAGCTCATGTAGAGCTCATGTAGAGCTCATGTAGAGCTCATTGTAGAGCTCAGTAGAGCTTCATGTAGAGCTCATGTAGAGCTCATGTAGAGCTCATGTAGCTCATGTAGAGCTCATAGAGCTCATGTAGAGCTCTGTCTCATGTAGAGCTCATGTAGAGCTCATAGAGCTCAGAGCTCATGTAGAGCTCATGTAGAGCTATATAGAGCTCATGTAGAGCTCATGTAGAGCTCATGTAGAGCTCATGTTTGGAGCTCATGTAGAGCTCATAAGCTCATGTAGAGCTCATGTAGAGAGTAGAGCTCATGTAGAGCCTCATGTAGAGCTCATGTAGAGCTCTCAGCTGTAGAGCTCATGTAGAGCTCATCAGTAGAGCTCATGTAGAGCTCATAGAGCTCATGTAGAGCTATAGAGCTAGAGCTCATGTAGAGCTCATGTAGAGCTCATGTAGAGCTCAGCTCAGAGCTCATGTAGAGCTCATGTAGAGCTCATGTAGAGCTCATGTGTAGAGCTCATAGAGTAGAGCTCATGTAGAGCTCATTAGAGCTCATCATGTAGAGCTCATGTAGAGCTTATATAGAGCTCATGTAGAGCTCATGTAAAGCTCACATAGAGCTCAGCTTGTAGAGCTCATGTAGAGCTCATAGAGCTCATGTAGAGCGCATGTTTGGAGCTCATGTAGAGCTCACATAGAGCTCATGTTTGGAGCTCATGTAGAGCTCATAGAGCTCAGATCATGTAGAGCTTATGTAGAGCTCATGTAGAGCTCATGTAGAGCTCATGTAGAGCTATATAGAGCTCATAGAGCTCATGTAGAGCTCATTGTAGAGCTCATAGAGTAGAGCTCATGTAGAGCTCATGTGTCATGTAAGCTCATGTAGAGCTCATGTAGAGCTCATAGAGTATATAGAGCTCATGTAGAGAGCTCATGTAGAGCTCATGTAGAGCTCATGTAGAGTTTCATGTAGAGCTCATGTAGAGCTCATAGAGTAGAGTTAGAGCTCATTCATGTAGAGCTCATGTAGAGCTTATATAGAGCTCATGTAGAGCTCATGTAGAGCTCATGTAGAGTTTATATAGAGCTCATGTAGAGCTCATATGTAGAGAGAGCTCATGTAGAGCTCATGTAGAGCTCATAGAGTAGAGCTAGAGCTCATAGCTCATGTAGAGCTCATAGAGTAGAGCTCATGTAGAGCTCTGTAGAGCAGTTCATAGAGTAGAGCAGTAGAGCTCATGTAGAGCTCATGTAGAGCTCATGTAGAGTTTATATAGAGCTCATGTAGAGCTCATAGTAGAGCTAGTAGAGCTCATGTAGAGCTCATGTAGAGCTCATGTAGAGCTCATGTAGAGCTAGAGCTCATGTAGAGCTCATGTAGATAGAGCTCATAGAGTAGAGCTCATGTAGAGCTCATGTAGAGCTCATGTAGAGCTCATTAGAGCTCATGTAGAGCTCATGTAGAGCTCATGTAGCAGCTCAGTAGAGCTCATGTATGATATAGAGCTCATGTAGAGCTCATGTAGAGCTCATTAGAGCTCAGCTCATGTAGAGTTTATATAGAGCTCATGTAGAGATGTAGAGCTCATGTAGAGGTCAGACTCATGTAGAGCTCATGTAAGCTCATGTAGAGCTCATAGTAGAGCTCATGTAGAGCTCATGTAGAGCTCATGTAGCTCAGTAGAGCTCATGTAGAGCTCATGTAGAGCTCATGTAGAGCTCATGTGAGCTCATGTAGAGCTCATGTAGAGCTCATGTAGAGCTGTATAGAGTTTATATAGAGCTCATGTTAGAGCTCATGAGATGTAGAGCATCATATGTAGAGCCTCATGTAGAGCTCATGTAGAGCTCAGCTCATGTAGAGCTCATGTAGAGCTTATATAGAGCTCATGTAGAGCTCATGTAGAGCTCATGTAGAGCTCATGTAGAGCTCATGTAGAGCTAATGTAGAGCTCATGTAGAGCTCATGTAGAGCTCATGTAGAGCTCAGTAGAGCTCATGTAGAGCATGAGCTCATAGAGCTCATGTAAGAGCTCATGTAGAGCTCATGTATAGCTATGTAGAACTCATGTAGACTCATGTAGAGCTCATGTAGAGCTCATGTAGAGCTCATGTAGAGCTCATGCTCATGTAGAGCTCATGTAGAGTCATGTAGAGCTCATAGGTAGCTCATGTAGAGCTCATGTAGAGCTCATGTAGAGCTCATGTAGAGCTCATGTAGAGCTCATGTAGAAGCTCATTAGAGTCATGTAGAGCTCATGTAGAGCTCATGTAGAGCTCATGTAGAGCTCATGTAGAGCTCAGGTAGAGCTCATGTAGAGTCATCTAGAGCTCAGTAGAGCTCAGGTAGAGCTCAGGTTGGGGGCCTGAACATGTCATCGCTGGTCTTCAGTCAGAGGGTGGAGATCATCCATCTCCCTCCAGGGCGTCTGGAGAAGACACGTTCATGAGCCTTCAGTTCTTCTGGACCTTCTGGGCCACATGGTGGAGATGAAACAAGCTTTTGTTCCTTCACCGTTCATCCACATATTTACTTCTCTACCTCCTCTCTCACGCATTTATTCTCGGGGATCTCATGATCTCGTTTCCTGGACGTTATTTGTAGAAAAACCCACAGCCCATAAATCCGTGAGTCAGCTGCAATTCATCTGCTCTTACATAACACTCCCATGATGCAACTGCACCTTGATCCTCCAGGCGGCGGCCAGAGTCACCGACACGACTGCACACAGAGTTCTGTCTTCCAGCGCCTGCACACCAAACCGTCAGGTGGATGGCGTGAAGGTTCGAGAAGACGTCCAGCTCAGGACAGATGTCTTTCACATCTGTCCTGAGCTCTTTTCCTGAGTTNCCCAGCTCTAACATCTAACTGGTTCCAGCTCTAACATCTTACTGGTCCCAGCTCTAACATCTAACTGGTCCCAGCTCGAACATCTAACTGGTCCCAGCTCTAACATCTAACTAGTCCCAGCTCGAATATCTAACTGGTCCCAGCTCGAACATCTTACTGGTTCTAGCTCTAACATCTAACTGGTCCCAGCTCGAATATCTAACTGGTCCCAGCTCTAACATCTAACTGGCTGAGGGGGGAACCGGGCCCGGCGGATCATCTCCTGATCTCGTTCAGGGTCCTGAGGGTGGAACTGGTCCCAGCAGGCTCAAATCACTGGTTCATCACAGGGCTCAAGCAGATGTTGGTCAACAGCTCCCTCTGGTGTTCAGAGGACACACCACCGGTTCTTCTCAGCCTTTTTTCTTTCTTTTTTAAAATAAATGATCATTAACCGCTCCTTTCTTTCTTTTAATTCAAAGGTTCCACATATTCAGACATGAAATACTTTCGTTCTCTTTTTCTTTAATAAATTATGTATTTGCCTCATTTCAAGGCCTGTCCAGGACCAGATGGTTTTGTTATTGAGGGAATACTAACTTTTAAACGTGACCGACATGGATTCAGGACCCTGCTGGTCTGCTGCAGTTGTACTTACCCCGGTGGGCCTGTAGATGGTGCTGTAACAGGGTCCTGTTCATGACGGTTCTGAAACTTCACCTTCTGACTTTGTTGATAAAAATGTTGGTAAAAGAACCTTGAGGATCTTTTCAAAGCTCCCCAGCCATCAAGCCTGCGGACGGGGCCGGGTCTGACTGGTCTGACTGGTCTGACTGGGTCTGGCTGGGTCTGACTGGGTCTGACTGGGTCTGGCTGGGTCTGACTGGTCTGGCTGGTCTGGCTGGGTCTGACTGGTCTGGCTGGTCTGACTGGTCTGACTGGGTCTGACTGGTCTGCTGGTCTGGTCTGGGGGTCTGCTGTCTGGTCTGGGGGGCTGGTCTGACTGGTCTGACTGGTCTGGCTGGTCTGGCTGGGTCTGGCTGGGTCTGACTGGTCTGACTGGTCTGGCTGGGTCTGGCTGGGTCTGGCTGGTCTGGCTGGTCTGACTGGTCTGGCTGGGTCTGGCTGGGTCTGGCTGGCTGGTCTGGTCTGGCTGGGTCTGGTGGGCTGGCTGGGTCTGACTGGTCTGGCTGGTCTGACTGGGTCTGGCTGGTCTGGCTGGTCTGACTGGTCTGGCTGGGTCTGGCTGGGTCTGGCTGGGTCTGGCTGGGTCTGACTGGGTCTGACTGGTCTGACTGGGTCTGACTGGTCTGGCTGGTCTGGCTGGTCTGGCTGGTCTGGCTGGTCTGGCTGGTCTGGTGGGTCTGACTGGGTCTGGCTGGTCTGACTGGTCTGTCTGGGTCTGACTGGTCTGACTGGTCTGTCTGGGTCTGACTGGTCTGTCTTGGTCTGGATGGATCTGGCTGGTCTGGCTGGTCTGGCTGGGTCTAGCTGGTCTGACTGGTCTGACTGGGTCTGGCTGGGTCTGGCTGGGTCTGGCTGGGTCTGGCTGGGTCTGACTGGTCTGACTGGTCTGGCTGGGTCTGGCTGGGTCTGGCTGGTCTGGCTGGTCTGGCTGGTCTGGCTGGGTCTGACTGGGTCTGACTGGTCTGGCTGGTCTGGCTGGTCTGGCTGGTCTGGCTGGTCTGGCTGGTCTGACTGGGTCTGACTGGTCTGGCTGGTCTGGCTGGTCTGGCTGGTCTGGACTGGTCTGACTGGGTCTGGCTGGTCTGGCTGGGTCTGACTGGGTCTGGCTGGGTCTGACTGGTCTGACTGGGTCTGGCTTGTCTGACTGGTCTGGATGGGTCTGGCTGGTCTGACTGGGTCTGGCTGGGTCTGGCTGGGTCTGACTGGGTCTGGCTGGGTCTGGCTGGTCTGACTGGGTCTGGCTGGGTCTGGCTGGGTCTGGCTGGTCTGACTGGGTCTGGCTGGGTCTGGCTGGGTCTGGCTGGTCTGACTGGGTCTGACTGGGTCTGACTGGGTCTGGCTGGGCTGGACTGGTCTGACTGGTCTGGCTGGTCTGGCTGGCTGGGTCTGGCTGGGTCTGGACTGGTCTGGCTGGTCTGGCTGGGTCTGACTGGGTCTGGATGGGCTGGGTCTGTGGGTCTGACTGGGTCTGGCTGGTCTGGCTGGTCTGACTGGTCTGGCTGGTCTGGCTGGTCTGGCTGGTCTGGTCTGACTGGTCTGGCTGGTCTGGTCTGGCTGGTCTGGCTGGCTCTGGACTGGTCTGACTGGGGTCTGGCTAGGTCTGAAGTCTGAACTAAAGCCCCTCTGAAGCTTCATCGCAGCATCTCTGTTCCTTCAATGTCTCTTACAGTTAAAGTTTTGTAAAATGGCGGCTGAACAAACTCCTCAGAGGTAATAAATCATGACGTTTTTCGTGCATCATCATCATCTCAGACGTCCCAGTAATTATTCTGCTCCGGCCCTTAAAGGAGATCCAGCCAACACAGGTTCATTGATCATTCTGATGTTATTTCAACATCTGCCAGATGTGCTGAGGTTTCACCTGCGGGGGGCGCCGTTGAGGCCATGCAGCTGCTCAGACCCCAGTGACCTTCCTTTTTACTTCTTCTTTTCAAACACACATTCAGTGCGTTTACATGGGAAGTTTAATTCCTCTTTAATTCAGAATTAAAGTTAAATCCGAATAAAAGTTACCATGTAAACACCTAATTCCATATGAAAATGTCAATTCCGAATTAAACTTAATTCCGAAGTAAGTGGCTGGTTTATTCCCATTTTAATTCCGAATTAAATAATTCCGCAGTCATGTAAACACTCATTCCTGTTTAAATTAATTCCCGTCTTTCTGCGCATGATAGTTCTCTTGCCCGTCTGTCGTGATTACGCTTATATTCCACGCTGGGCTTGTTTTAAAAACAAAGTTTCAAGATGGCAGCACGCAATAAACGGTGGTCAAGAGCAGAGACGATTTATTTAATAAATAGCTTGGAGGAACTGGAAATAATTAAAAGAACAGATGGCAGGAAACATAAAAATTGTGAGCTTTTCAAAGCGGCCAGGTTAAATGAAGGAGGTTTCACAGATAGAGACGCCACCCAGGTCAAAAATAAGTGGAATGTTGTTGCTAACCAGTTAGCTAAGTTTGTTTTCTTCCGTAGATGTAAAGACGTCCGCCCCCCCCATCCAATCAGAACCCTTCCCAACCCCAGACCTACAGCGGAGTTGGATAAAGCCGAACAAACGTGTTTTTCCATGTAAACCTCATTTCGGAATTACTATTTCCATGTAAACTCGAAGGAAATAGTTTAATTCGGAATTAAAAAAACATCACGTAACAGCAGCCATTATTTTCATTGTGCTTTCTTTGACATAACTGTGGACGGAGGGAGGACCCCGAAACATCTGGGTTGGGGGAACGTTTCTCTGCCTCTGAGTGCTGAAGTGTTCAGGCCACATCCAGACACACCAGTGGCAGGAAACCAGTCCCCCCCCCCCCCCCCCCCCCCCCCACCCCACAAAAAACCAAACCACCCCCCCCCCCCCCCCCCCCACCCCCCCCCCCCCCCCCCCCCCCCCCCCCCCCCTCCCCTCCTGAGCGAACTGTAGTAACCCCTCTGCTGCTGCTCTCTTGGTTTCTGTCTGTGCGTCGCTGCCTAACGGCCTGTAAAAGGACGACTCAGCTCCTCCAGCTCGCCCAGATGTTGCTGCTGCTCTGTGTGTATCCCACAGTTTGAGGCGTTGCTATGGACCCGAGCAAATATTCCCCCTGACGACCGCCGCCTCTCCTCCCTCTCAGCTCCTGCTTCCTCTCAGCTCCTCCCTCTAAGCTCCTCCCTCTCAGCCCCTCCTCCCTCTAAGCTCCTCCCTCTCAGTCCCTCCTCCCTCTAAGCTCCTCCCTCTCTCATCAGCTCCAGCAGAGACGGAGGATGATGAGTGACACGTATCTGTTCAAACGCAGCAGAAGCTGTAAAAGTTTTTATTTGCTGGTGATTTCTGAAGCGAGCCGACCTCCAGATGACCTCCAGATGACCTCCAGCACACGTGTGCATGTTTACAGACCGCTCATGGTTACGCAACAGGACCGGGACGATCTACTGGTGGTCTTGGCCAAAACGAATGATTTTCTCGAGGATAAAAAGTCTTTGCAACTCTTCAAGCAATGATTAAATTAACTTTGTAACTACATTTAGTCCAAGTCTGTTCCTCTGATAAAACTCAGCTTTTATCTTTAACAAAACAAAACCAAGGCTTTGATCTTGCTCTCACCATGGAAACGCAGAGAAAATAAATCTCTTAGTTTGATTGGAGTGAAGTCTGAGGCTGAAATGACTGTCTTATAAACTTTACTCTGTAATTCAGATAGCTGAAATATTCTCATAAAAACTCCCCTAAAGGAGTGAAAACCTGACTTTTTTCTTTTTTCTCCAGAAAAGATGATTTCAGAAGCTGCTTCTGTCAGCAGCTCATGTAGAGCTCATATAGAGCTCATGTAGAGCTCACGTAGAGCTTATATAGAGCTCATGTAGAGCTCATGTAGAGCTCATGTTTGTAGATCATGTAGAGCTCATGTTTGTAGCTCATGTAGAGCTCATGTAGAGCTCATGTAGAACTCATGTAGAGCTTACATAGAGCTCATGTAGAGCTCATGTATGTAGAGCTCATGTAGAGCTCATGTAGCTCATGTAGAGCTCATATCATGAGCTCATGTCAGTAGAGCTCATGTAGAGCTTGTAGCTCATGAGCTCAGAGAGCTCATGTAGAGCTCATGTAGAGCTCATGTAGAGCTCATGTAGAGCTCATGTAGAGCTCAGAGCTCAGCTCATGTAGAGCTCATGTTTGGAGCTCAGAGCTCATGTCAGAGCTTGAGCTCAGTAGAGCTCATGTAGAGCTCATGTAGAGCTCATGTTTGTAGCTCATATAGAGCTCATGTTTGGAGCTCATGTAGAGCTCATGTAGAGCTTATATAGAGCTCATGTAGAGCTCATGTAGAGCTCATGTAGCTCATGTAGCTCATGTAGAGCTCATGTAGTAGCTCATGTAGAGCTCATGTTTGGAGCTCATGTAGAGCTCAGAGCTCACATAGAGCTCATGGGCTCAGAGCTCATGTAGAGCTCAAGATATAGAGCTCATGTTTGGAGCTCATGTAGAGCTCATGTAGAGCTCATGTAGAGCTCATATAGAGCTCATGTTTGGAGCTCATGTAGAGCTCATATAGAGCTAGAGCTCTCATGTATAGAGCTCATGTAGCTCATCATGAGCTCATATAGAGCTCATATTGGAGCTTATGTAGAGCTCAGTCATATAGAGCTCATGTAGAGCTCATGTGAGCTCATGTAGAGCTCATGTAGAACTCATGCTTATATAGAGCTATGTAGAGCTCATGTAGAGCTTTATAGAGCTCATGTAGAGCTCATGTAGAGCTCTTATGAGCTCATGTAGAGCTCATGTTTGGAGCTCATGTCATGTAGCTCATGTAGAGCTCATGGAGAGAGCTCATGTTTGTAGCTCAGTAGAGCTCATGTAGCTTAGAGCTCATGTAGAGCTCATGTAGAGCTCATGTGAGCTCATGTTTATAGAGCTCATGTAGCTCAGCTCATGTAGAGCTCATGTAGAGCTATGTAGAGGTAGAGCTCATGTAGAGCTCATTTCATGTAGCTCAGCTCATGTAGAGCTTATATCGAGCATAGTTATATAGAGCTCATGTAGAGCTCATGTAGAGCTCATGTAGAGCTCATGTAGAGCTCATGTAGAGCTCATGTTTGTAGCTCATGTAGAGCTCACGTAGAGCTCATGTTTGGAGCTCATGTAGAGCTCATGTAGAGCTCACATAGAGCTCATGTTTGGAGCTCATGTAGAGCTCATGTAGAGCTCATGTAGAGCTCATGTTTGTAGCTCATATAGAGCTCATGTTTGGAGCTCATGTAGAGCTTATATAGAGCTCATGTAGAGCTCATGTAAAGCTCACATAGAGCTCATGTTTGGAGCTCATGTAGAGCTTATATAGAGCTCATGTAGAGCGCATGTTTGGAGCTCATGTAGAGCTCACATAGAGCTCATGTTTGGAGCTCATGTAGAGCTCATGTAGAGCTCATATAGAGCTCATATTTGGAGCTTATGTAGAGCTCATGTAGAGCTCATAAAGAGCTCATGTAAACCTCACATAGAGCTCATGTTTGGAGCTCATGTAGAGCTCATGTGAGCTCATGTAGAACTCATGTAGAGCTTATATAGAGCTCATGTAGAGCTCATGTAGAGCTCATATAGAGCTCATGTAGAGCTCATGTAGAGCTCATGTAGAGCTCATGTTTGTAGCTCATGTAGAGCTCATGTAGAGCTCATGTAGAGCTCATGTTTGGAGCTCATGTAGAGCTCATGTAGAGCTCATGTTGAGCTCATATAGAGCTCAT
Organism: Hirundichthys speculiger; assembly: GCA_018398805.1. Classification (NCBI taxonomy): domain Eukaryota; kingdom Metazoa; phylum Chordata; class Actinopteri; order Beloniformes; family Exocoetidae; genus Hirundichthys; species Hirundichthys speculiger. Next base: position 98,182 of record JAGFBZ010000238.1, read on the forward strand.
GTAGAGCTCATGTAGAGCTCATGTAGAGCTCATGTTTGTAGCTCATGTAGAGCTCATGTAGTAGAGCTCATGTTGTTGTCAGAGCTCATGTAGAGCTCATGTAGAGCTCATGTAGAGCTCATGTGGAGCTCATGTAGAGCTCATGTAGAGCTCATGTAGAGCTCATGTAAGCTCATGTAGCTCATATAGAGCTCATAGTCAGGAGCTCATGTAGAGCTCATGTAGAGCTCATGTAGAGCTCATGTAGAGCTCATGTAGAGCTCATGTAGAGCTCATGTAGAGCTCATGTAGAGCTCATGTAGAGCTCAGAGCTCATGTAGAGCTCATGTAGAGCTCAGCTCATGTAGAGCTCATGTAGAGCTCATGTTAGAGCTCATAGAGCTCATGTAGAGCTCATGTAGCTCAGTAGAGCTCATGTAGAGCTCATGTAGAGCTCATGTCAGAGCTCATGTAGAGCTCATGTAGAGCTCATGTAGAGCTCATGTAGCTCATGTAGGCTCATGAGCTCATGTAGAGCTCATAGAGCTCATGTAGAGCTCATGTAGAGCTCATGTAGAGCTCATGTAGCTCATGTAGAGCTCATGTTTCATGTAGAGCTCATGTAGCTCAGCTCATAGAGCTAGAGCTCATGTAGAGCTCATGTAGAGCTCATGTAGAGCTCATGTAGAGCTCATGTTTGGAGCTCATGTAGAGCTCATGTAGAGCTCATGTAGAGCTCATATTTGGAACTATGTAGAGCTCATGTAGAGCTCATATAGAGCTCATGAGCTCATGTAGAGCTCATGTAGAGCTCATGTAGAGCTCATGTAGAGCTCATGTAGAGCTCATGTAGAGCTCATGATAGAGCTCATGAGCTCATGTAGAGCTCTCATGTAGAGCTCATGTAGAGCTCATGTAGAGCTCATAGAGCTCATGTAGAGCTCATGTATCAGAGCTCATCATGTAGAGAGCTCATGTAGAGCTCATGGAGAGCTCATGTAGAGCTCATGTAGAGCTCATGTAGAGCTCATGTAGAGCTTATAGAGAGCTCATGTAGAGCTCATGTAGAGCTCATGTTTGAGCTCATGTAGAGCTCATGTAGAGCTCATATAGAGCTCATGTAGAGCTCATGTAGAGCTCATGTAGAGCTCATGTAGAGCTCATGTAGAGCTCATGTCTCATGTAGAGCTCATAGAGCTATGAGCTCATAGTAGAGGCTCATGTAGAGCTCATGTAGAGCTTATATAGATGTAGAGCTCATGTAGAGCTCATGTAGAGCTCATGAGCTAGAGAGCTCATGTTTGTAGCTCATGTAGAGAGCTCATGTAGAGCTCATGTAGAGCTCATGTAGAGCTCATGTAGAGCTCATGTAGAGCTATGTAGAGCTCATGTAGAGCTCATGTAGAGCTCATGTAGAGCTCATATAGAGCTCATGTAGAGCTCATGTAGAGCTCATGTAGAGCTCATGTATATAGAGCTCATGTAGAGCTCATGTAGAGCTCATGTTTGTAGCTCATGTAGAGCTCACGTAGAGCTCATGTTTGGAGCTCATGTAGAGCTCATGTAGAGCTCACATAGAGCTCATGTTTGGAGCTCATGTAGAGCTCATGTAGAGCTCATGTAGAGCTCATATAGAGCTCATGTAGAGCTCATGTAGAGCTCACATAGAGCTCATGTTTGGAGCTCATGTAGAGCTCATGTAGAGCTCATGTAGAGCTCATGTAGAGCTCATGTAGAGCTTATATAGAGCTCATGTAGAGCTCATGTAAAGCTCACATAGAGCTCATGTTTGGAGCTCATGTAGAGCTTATATAGAGCTCATGTAGAGCGCATGTTTGGAGCTCATGTAGAGCTCACATAGAGCTCATGTTTGGAGCTCATGTAGAGCTCATATAGAGCTCATATTTGGAGCTTATGTAGAGCTCATGTAGAGCTCATGTAGAGCTCATGTAGAGCTTATATAGAACTCATGTAGAGCTCATGTAGAGCTCATGTAGAGCTCATGTAAAGCTCATGTAGAGCTCATGTAGAGCTCATGTAGAGCTTATATAGAACTCATGTAAAGCTCACATAGAGCTCATGTTTGGAGCTCATGTAGAGCTCATGTAGAGTTTATATAGAGCTCATGTAGAGCTTATATAGAGCTCATGTAGAGCTCATGTAGAGCTCATGTAGAGCTTTATATAGAGCTCATGTAGAGCTCATGTAGAGCTCATGTAGAGCTCATGTAGAGCTCATGTAGAGCTTCATGTAGAGCTCATGTAGAGCTCATGTAGAGCTCATGTAGAGCTCATGTAGAGCTCATGAGACTCATGTAGAGCTCATGTAGAGCTCATGTAGAGCTCATGTAGAGCTCATGTAGAGCTCATGTAGAGCTCATGTAGAGCTCATGTAGAGCTCATGTAGAGCTCATGAGTCAGTATAATGTAGACTCATGTAGAGCTCATGTAGAGCTCATGTAGAGCTCATGTAGAGCTCACTCATGTAGAGCTCATGTAGAGAGCTCATGTAGAGCTCATGAGCTCATGTAGAGCTCATGTAGAGAGCTCATGTAGAGCTGTAGAGCTCATGTAGAGCTCATGTAGAGCTCATGTAGAGCTCATGTAGAGCTCATGTAGAGCTCATATAGAGCTCATTAGAGTCAGAGCTCATGTAGAGCTCATGTAGAGCTCAGTAGCTCATGTAGAGCTCATGTAGAGCTCATGTAGAGCTCATGTAGAGCTCATGTAGAGCTCATGTAGAGCTCATGTAGAGCTCATGTAGAGCTTATATAGAGCTCATGTAGAGCTCATGTAGAGCTTATGTAGAGTTTATATAGAGCTTATATAGAGCTCATGTAGAGCTCATGTAGAGCTCATGTAGAGCTCATGTAGAGCTTATATAGAGCTTCTTATATAGAGAGCTAGAGCTCATGTAGAGCTCATGTAGAGCTCATGTAGAGCTCATGTAGAGCTCATGTAGAGCTCATGTAGAGCTCATGTAGAACTCATGTAGAGCTCATGTAGAGCTCATGTAGAGCTCATGTAGAGTAGAGCTCATGTAGAGCTCATGTAGAGCTCATGTAGAGCTCATGTAGAGCTCATGTAGAGCTCATGTAGACTCATGTAGAGCTCATGTAGAGCTCATGTAGAGCTCATGTAGAGCTCATGTAGAGCTCATGTAGAGCTCATGTAGAGCTCATGTAGAGCTCATGTAGAGCTCATGTAGAGCTCATGTAGAGCTCATGTAGAGCTCAGGTAGAGCTCAGGTTGGGGGCCTGAACATGTCATCGCTGGTCTTCAGTCAGAGGGTGGAGATCATCCATCTCCCTCCAGGGCGTCTGGAGAAGAGAAGTTCATGAGCCTTCAGTTCTTCTGGACCTTCTGGGCCACATGGTGGAGATGAAACAAGCTTTTGTTCCTTCACCGTTCATCCACATATTTACTTCTCTACCTCCTCTCTCACGCATTTATTCTCGGGGATCTCATGATCTCGTTTCCTGGACGGTATTTGTAGAAAAACCCACAGCCCATAAATCCGTGAGTCAGCTGCAATTCATCTGCTCTTACATAACACTCCCATGATGCAACTGCACCTTGATCCTCCAGGCGGCGGCCAGAGTCACCGACACGACTGCACACAGAGTTCTGTCTTCCAGCGCCTGCACACAAACCGTCAGGTGGATGGCGTGAAGGTTCGAGAAGACGTCCAAGCTCAGGACAGATGTCTTTCACATCTGTCCTGAGCTCTTTTCCTGAGTTTCATGCTGACCTGCAGTTCCCTCCTCTGTCCATCTCAGCGTTTACCTCCACCTCTGTCCTCCATCCTCTCTGTCCTCCGTCCTCTCTCTGTCCTCCGTCCTCTCTCTGTCCTCCATCCTCTCTCTGTCCTCCTTCCTCTCTGTCCTCCATCCTCTCCTCCTCTCCTCTGTCCTCCTCTCTGTCCTCCATCCTCTCTCTGTCCTCCTTCCTCTCTGTCCTCCATCCTCTCTCTGTCCTCCTTCCTCTCTGTCCTCCATCCTCTCTCAGTCCTCCATCCTCTCAGTCCTCCATCCTCTCTGTCCTCCGTCCTCTCTCTGTCCTCCGTCCTCTCTCTGTCCTCCATCCTCTCTCTGTCCTCCTTCCTCTCTGTCCTCCATCCTCTCTCTGTCCTCCTTCCTCTCTGTCCTCCATCCTCTCTCTGTCCTCCATCCTCTCCCTGTCCTCCATCCTCTCTCTGTCCTCCATCCTCTCTCTGTCCTCCATCCTCTCTCAGTCCTCCATCCTCTCTGTCCTCCATCCTCTCTCTGTCCTCCGTCCTCTCTCCTCTGTCCTCCGTCCTCTCTCTGTCCTCCATCCTCTCTCTGTCCTCCTTCCTCTCTGTCCTCCATCTTCTCTCTGTCCTCTGTCCTCTCTGTCCTCCATCCTCTCTCTGTCCTCCATCCTCTCCCTGTCCTCCATCCTCTCTCAGTCCTCCATCCTCTCCCTGTCCTCCATCCTCTCTCTGTCCTCCATCCTCTCTCTGTCCTCCGTCCTCTCTCTGTCCTCCATTCTCTCTCTGTCCTCCGTCCTCTCTCTGTCCTCCATCCTCTCTCTGTCTTCCTTCCTCTCTGTCCTCCATCCCTCTCTCTGTCTTCTTCCTCTCTGTCCTCCATCCTCTCTCTGTCCTCCTTCCTCTCTGTCATCCATCCTCTCTCTGTCCTCCATTCTCTCTGTCCTCCATCCTCTCTCTGTCCTCCCTCCTCTCCCTCTTCTGTCCTCCATCCTCTCTCTGTCCTCCTTCCTCTCTGTCCTCCATCCTCTCTCTGTCCTCCGTCCTCTCTCTGTCCTCATCCTCTCTCTGTCCTCCTTCCTCTCTGTCCTCCATCCACTCTCTGTCCTCCATCCTCTCTCTGTCCTCCATGTCCTCTCCTCTCCATCCTCTCTCTGTCCTCCGTCCTCTCTCTGTCCTCCATCCTCTCTCTGTCTTCCATCTTCTCTTAGTCCTCCATCCTCTCTGTCCTCCATCCTCTCTGTCCTCCATCCTCTCTGTCCTCCATCCTCTCTCAGTCCTCTCCATCCTCCTCTCTCTCTCTCTCTCTCCTCTCCTCTCTCTTCTCTCGTCCTCCCCTCTCTGTCCTCCATCCTCTCTCTGTCTTCCTTCCTCTCTGTCCTCCATCCTCTCTCTGTCCTCCATCCTCTCTCTGTCCTCCATTCTCTCTGTCCCTCCATCCTCTCTCTGTCCTCCGTCCTCTCTCTGTCCTCCATCCTCTCTCTGTCTTCCATCTTCTCTTAGTCCTCCATCCTCTCTGTCCTCCATCCTCTCTCTGTCCTCCATCCTCTCTCTGTCCTCCGTCCTCTCTGTCCTCCATCCTCTCTGTCCTCCATCCTCTCTCTCCTCCTCCTCTGTCCTCCATCCTCTCTCTGTCCTCCATCCTCTCTCTGTCCTCCATCCTCTCCATCCTCTCCATCCTCTCTGTCCTCCATCCTCTCTCTGTCCTCCATCCTCTCTGTCCTCCATCCTCTCTCTGTCCTCCATCCTCTCTGTCCTCCATCCTCTCTCTGTCCTCCATCCTCTCTCTCGTCCTCCATCCTCTCTGTCCTCTCCTCCTCCTCCTCCTCTGTCTCTGTCCTCCGTCCTCTCTGTCCTCCATCCTCTCTCTGTCTCCCCTCTCTCTGTCCTCCATCCTCTCTGTCCTCCATCCTCTCTCTGTCCTCCATCCTCTCTCTGTCCTCCTCTCTCTCTCTCTCTCTCTGTCCTCCATCCTCTCTCTGTTCCTCCTCTCCTCCTCCTCCTCCTCCATCCTCTCTGTCCTCCATCCTCTCTCTGTCCTCCATCCTCTCTCTGTCCTCCGTCCTCTCTCTGTCCTCCATCCTCTCTCTGTCCTCCTTCCTCTCTGTCCTCCATCTCCTCTCTGTCCTCCTTCCTCTCTGTCCTCCATCCTTTCTCTGTCCTCCATCCTCTCCCTGTCCTCCATCCTCTCTCAGTCCTCCATCCTCTCTGTCCTCCCTCCTCTCTCTGTCCTCCGTCCTCTCTCTGTCCTCCATCCTCTCTCTGTCCTCCGTCCTCTCTCTGTCCTCATCCTCTCTCTGTCTCTCCTTCCTCTCTGTCCTCCATCCTCTCTCTCTCCTCCTCTCTCCTCTCTGTCCTCCATCCTCTCTCCTCTCCCTCCTCTCTGTCCTCCATCCCTCTCTCTTCCTCCATCCTCTCTGTCCTCCCTCTCATCCTCTCTCTGTCCTCCATCCTCTCTCTGTCCTCCATCCTCTCTCTGTCTCTCCTCCTCTCCTCCTCCTGTCCTCCATCCTCTCTCTGTCCTCCTCCTCTCTCTGTCTCTCATCTCTCTCTGTCCTTCCTTCTCTCCTCCTCTGTCCTCCATGTCCTCCATCCTCTCTGTCCTCCATCCTCTCTCTGTCCTCCGTCCTCTCTCTGTCCTCCATCCTCTCTCTGTCTTCCATCTTCTCTTAGTCCTCCATCCTCTCTGTCCTCCATCCTCTCTCTGTCTTCCATCTTCTCTCAGTCCTCCATCCTCTCTGTCCTCCATCCTCTCTCTGTCCTCCATCCTCTCAGTCCTCCATCCTCTCTGTCCTCCATCCTCTTTCTGTCCTCCTTCCTCTCTGTCCTCCATCCTCTCTCTGTCCTCCATCCTCTCCCTGTCCTCCATCCTCTCATCCTCCTCTCTGTCCTCCGTCCTCTCTCTGTCCTCCATCCTCTCTCTGTCCTCCTTCCTCTCTGTCCTCCATCCTCTCTCTGTCCTCCTTCCTCTCTGTCCTCCATCCTCTCTCTGTCCTCCTTCCTCTCTGTCTTCCATTCTCTCTCTCTGTCCTCCATCCTCTCTCTGTCCTCCATCCTCTCTCTGTCCTCCATCCTCTCTCTGTCCTCCATCCTCTCCCTGTCCTCCATCCTCTCTCAGTCCTCCATCCTCTCTCTGTCCTCCATCTTCTCTCAGTCCTCCATCCTCTCTGTCCTCCCTCCTCTCTCTGTCCTCTGTCCTCTCTCTGTCCTCCATCCTCTCTGTCCTCCGTCCTTTCTCTGTCCTCCATCCTCTCTCTGTCCTCCTTCCTCTCTGTCCTCCATCCTCTCTCTGTCCTCCTTCCTCTCTGTCCTCCATCCTCTCTCTGTCCTCCATTCTCTCTGTCCTCCATTCTCTCTCTGTCCTCCATTCTGTCTGTCCTCCCTCCTCTCTCTGTCCTCCATCCTCTCTCAGTCCTCCATCCTCTCTGTCCTCCATCCTCTCTCTGTCCTCCATTCTCTCTGTCCTCCATTCTCTCTCTGTCCTCCATTCTGTCTGTCCTCCCTCCTCTCTCTGTCCTCCATCCTCTCTCAGTCCTCCATCCTCTCTGTCCTCCATCCTCTCTCTGTCTTGTGTTTCTGTGTTGGGTCTTTGGGATCATCTCAGCTGGACGTCCACGTCTACGAAGACTACCAGCAGTTCTGAACTGTCTCTATTTATCTATTCTTTTTTTAAACAGCCTGTAAACATGTTAATTTCTGGCATCAAGTTGGACCATTTAACTTTAATCAGTGGAAAATGACTCACTTCTGCAGCAGCCTCTAGTGGTGGTTGAGTGAACTGCACTTTTCCCAACAATGGCGTCTCGTTTTGTCATCTTTCCTGCTGACAAATGACGGTAAACTTCTGGAATCTGTTAACCACCGTCTTAACTGCTGATTTAACTGTGCAGGCTGTAAATGTATATTTGAGGTGTAAAAAATACAAATACATACTTTTGTGAATCCCCCATTAATCTACTGTGTGTCTTTGACTCTTCCAGCTAAATTTAGATGATTGACTTCAGAGACAACACGTTTATTAGAGCAGAATTAGATTACCAGGTTGATCTAAATGAAGATCTCAGCCTGAGGTCTCCAGAGGAAACACAGTTGTGAACTTTGTTCACCTTCACTTCAGCAGCAGCGGGAAAAAATGTTCAGAAAAATAAAGTTGAGTAAACGATCTAAAAATGTTCTTTTCAGGACGTAAAGAAACACTGGAGCTGTTCTTAGGAAACCAGACGGAGAGTCCAGATGATGTCATCGTAGCAGAGAACCCACACACACACACGCACACACACACACACACAGACGCACACACGCACACACACACACGCACACACACACACACACACACACACTGAGGTGCAGCATCCGCAGCCGTTCAGTTTCTTTCTGTTCTCCTTTAGGGTTAAAGGTTGGGGTTTAGGGGTTAGGGTTACGGTTAGCCCTAACCCCTAACCCCTAACCCCTAACCCTTTCCCATCGTCATGCCTCCTGTTATCTCTGCAGAGGTCTTTGAGCTACTTTAGCCAGGTTACTTCAGCTTGGACAGATGTGGAGCTTCTTCACTCCGCTGCATCGGTGCCTCGTGGTCTTATGAAGGTAGAAAATGATGTCATATGAGAGATTATTCTGGCGTGTTGCCCTCATTACTGGACGTGTCTGTAAAAAGGCCCAAACATGACTGCTGCTGCCGCTGAGTGGATACAAACATTCTCTGTAGAGTCCAATCAGGCACCACAGCTGGGCAGAATAAAGGCGCCGCAGATGTGTTAGCGTGAACGCTACCGGGGAACGCAGGTGTCTGAAGGTAGATCATCAGGACCAATTCAGCCTGGCTGATATGAATATAGAGACATAGAGGAGAGACATTTTCTACAAAACAGAAGTAAAAAACAAAAAAATCCTGATTTTGATAACTGGCCAGTTTTTAAAAGCGTGAATGTTCTCTTTATTAATGGAGCACATATTTAAATAAGTCATAATGTTGTGTTACTTCATATATTTCTTCCTAAAAGTAGGAATAAATGTATCATTGCTGTTGGTGTATTTATTCATAAACAGTTAGGGTTGGGGTTGGGGGGGAGGGGGGGTCAGCCCTTTCCCTCCACTCCAGAGCAGATGTTTGAACAGAGTCTCTTCCTTAAGTTTCTTTTTCTTTTGTTTCATCTTTTTCTTGAGAATCAAAACCTTCCCGCTTCTCCCTCTGTCTCCGTGCGCGCCTGAGTGTGCGTGCGTGCAGCGGTTCTCCAGGCGCCTCCCCCTCCCTCTCCTCCTCCTCTTTCTCCCTCCCCCTCCTCCCCCTCCCGCTCCTCCTCCTCCTCCAAACATGGCGCCGGTCCGCAGCTGCGCTGCCTCCGCGACGGACGACGCAGAGAAGCAAAGAAAGAAGCGGAGAAGAAGCGCGTTATAAAACCGCCACGAACCGGTTTTAAAACTTTTAAAACAACTAACGAGCCGCCCTCGCGCCGTAACGGCTCCCGACGCGGACTTTACGCGCGGCTACTGGAGACGTTTTGCGCGTCAGGCTGCGTGCGTAAAGGCGAGCCCACCTGTCCGACGAAGGTAGATTTCACTCCATTTCCTTCTAGGATGTGAATCTCCCCGACTGTAGTCCAGATACCGGAGCGGTGAGACCAGGAGGCCGGAGCTGGGAAACATGAGCAGCCCTCTGAGGAGCGGGAACACGGCGGCGTCTGAGGAGTGAGTCTGTCCGAGGAAAAAAACAACTTTTCCACTGTTCCGCGCTGGGAGGATGGATGGAGGACATTCCGCTCTGTCGGGACTGGAGAGGGAAAGAGAGAAGCTCCCGCCGATCTACACCAGCTCTCCTCCTTCAGTAAGAACCACCTTCCCTCCATCTTCCTGTTGATCAGATTACCTGTCAGAGATCAGATTACCTGTCAGAGATCAGTGGAGCTGCTGGAGACGGCAGGAGGACCTTCTCATTCAGGTCTCATTCAGGTCACATTCAGGTCCCATTCAGGTCTGATTTAGGTCTCATTCAGGTCCCATTCAGGTCTGATTTAGGTCTCAATCAGGTCCCATTCAGGTCCCCTTCAGGTCCCATTCAGGTCTCATTCAGGTCCCATTCAGGTCCCATTCAGGTCTCATCAGGTCCATCAGGTCCCATTCAGGTCCCATTCAGGTCTGGATTCAGGTCTCATTCAGTCTCATTCAGGTCTCCTCTTCAGGTCCCCTTCAGGTCTCATTCAGGTCTCTCATTCAGGTCTGATTCAGGTCCATTCAGGTCTCATCAGGTCCCTTCAGGTCTCATTCAGGTCCCATTCAGGTCTGATTCAGGTCTCATTCAGGTCCCCTTCAGGTCCCATTCAGGTCTCATTCAGGTCTGATTCAGGTCTCATTCAGGTCCCATTCAGGTCCCATTCAGGTCCCATTCAGGTCTCATTCAGGTCTCATTCAGGTCTCATTCAGGTCCCATCAGGTCCCTCAGGTCCCATTCAGGTCCCATTCAGGTCCCATTCAGGTCTCATTCAGGTCCCATTCAGGTCTCATCATTCAGGTCTCATTCAGGTCCCCTTCAGGTCCCATTCAGGTCTCATTCAGGTCTCATTCAGGTCTGATTCAGGTCTCATTCAGGTCCCCTTCAGGTCCCATTCAGGTCTGATTCAGGTCCCATTCAGGTCCCATTCAGGTCCCCATCTTTCAGGTCCCATTCAGGTCTCATTCAGGTCTCAGGTTCATTCAGGTCTCATTCAGGTCCCATTCATTCAGGTCCAGGTCATTCAGGTCTCATTCAGGTCCCATTCAGGTCTCATTCAGGTCTCATTCAGGTCAGGTCAGGTCCCATTCAGGTCCATTCAGGTCCAGGTCCCATTCAGGTCTCATTCAGGTCTCATTCAGGTCTCGTTCAGGTCTCCTTCAGGTCTCATTCAGGTCTCATTCAGGTCTCATTCAGGTCTCATTCAGGTCTCATTCAGGTCCCATTCAGGTCCCATTCAGGTCTCATTCAGGTCCCATTCAGGTCTCATTCAGGTCCCATTCAGGTCTCATTCAGGTCTCATTCAGGTCTCATTCAGGTCTCATTCAGGTCTGATTTAGGTCTCATCATCATTCAGGTCTGATTCAGGTCTGATCAGGTCATTCAGGTCCCATTCAGGTCCCATTCAGGTCTCATTCAGGTCCCATTCAGGTCCATTCAGGTTCAGGTCCCATTCAGGTCTCATTCAGGTCTGATTCATTCCAGGTCTCATTCAGGTCTCATTCAGGTCTCATTCATTTCCCATTCAGTCTCATTCAGTCTCATTCAGGTCTCATTCAGGTCAGTCTCATTCGTCTCATTCAGGTCCATTCAGGTCCCATTCAGGTCTCATTCAGGTCCATTCAGGTCTCATTCAGGTCTTCAGGTCTCAGGTCTCATTCAGGTCCATTCAGGTCCCATTCAGGTCTTCATGGTCCATTCAGGTCAGGTCCATTCAGGTCTCATTCAGGTCCCATTCAGGTCCATTCATTCAGGTCTCATTCAGGTCTGATTCAGGTCAGGTCATTCAGGTCCCATTCAGGTCTCATTCAGGTCCCATTCAGGTCTTCAGGTCATTCAGGTCCCATTCAGGTCCCATTCAGGTCTCATCATTTTCAGGTCCATTCAGGTCTCATTCAGGTCCATTCATTCAGGTCCCATTCAGGTCCCATTCAGGTCTCATTTCAGGTCCCATTCAGGTCCCATTCAGGTCCCATTCAGGTTCAGGTCCCATTCAGGTCTCATTCAGGTCCCATTCAGGTTCAGGTCTCATTCAGGTTCCCATTTCAGGTCTCATTCAGGTCCCATTCAGGTTCAGGTTCAGGTCTCATTCAGGTCCCATTCAGGTCTCATTCAGGTCCCATTCAGGTCTCATTCAGGTCCCATTCAGGTCCCATTCAGGTCTCATTCAGGTCTCATTCGGTTCTCATTCATTCAGGTCCCATCAGGTTCAGGTCTCATTCAGGTCCCATTCAGTCTCATTCAGGTCTCATTCAGGTCCATTCAGGTCTCATTCAGGTCTCATTCAGGTCCCATTCAGGTCTCCATTCAGGTCTCATTCAGGTCCTTCAGGTTCATTCAGGTCCCATTCAGGTCCCATTCAGGTCTCATTCCATTCAGGTTCTCATTCAGGTCCCATTCAGGGTCCATTCATTCTCATTCAGGTCCCATTCAGGTTCATTCGGTCCCAGGTCTCAGGTCCCATTCAGGTCCCATTCAGGTCTCATTCAGGTCTCATTCAGGTCTCATTCAGGTCCCATTCAGGTCCCATTCAGGTCTCATTTTCAGGTCTCATCAGGTCCCATCAGGTCCCATTCAGGTCTCATTCAGGTCCCATTCAGGTCATTCAGGTCATCAGGTCCCATTCAGGTCTCATTCAGGTCCATTCAGGTTCATTCAGGTCCATTCATTCAGGTCTCATTCAGGTCTCATTCAGGTCGGTCCATTCAGGTCTCATTTAGGTCTTCAGGTCTCATTCAGGTCCCATTCAGGTCTCATTCCATTCATCCCATCAGGTCCCATTCAGGTCTCATTCAGGTCTCATTCAGGTCTCATTCAGGTTCAGGTCCCATCAGGTCTCATTCAGGTCTCATTCAGGTTCAGGTCTCATTCAGGTCCCATTCAGGTCCCATTCAGGTCATTCAGGTCTCATTCATTCAGGTCCCATTCAGGTCCCATTATTCAGGTCCATTCAGGTCTCATTTCAGGTCAGGTCCCATTCAGGTCTCATTCAGGTCCATTCAGGTCTCATTCAGGTCCCATTCAGGTCTCAGGTCCCATCAGGTCAGGTCTCATTCAGGTCCCATTCAGGGTCCCATCAGGTTCAGGTCATTCAGGTCTCATTCAGGTCCCATTCAGGTCTCATTCAGGTCCCATTCAGGTCTCATTCAGGTCTCATTCATTCAGGTCTCATCTCATTCAGGTCCCATTCAGTCTCATTCAGGTCCATTCATTCAGGTCTCATTCAGGTCTCATTCAGGTCCCATTCAGGTCCCATTCAGGTCCCATTCAGGTCTCATTTAGGTCTGATTTAGGTCTCATTCAGGTCCCATTCAGGTCCCATTCAGGTCTCATTCAGGTCTCATTCAGGTCTCATTCAGGTCCCATTCAGGTCCCATTCAGGTCTCATTCAGGTCTCATTCAGGTCCCATTCAGGTCCCATTCAGGACCCATTCAGGTCCCATTCAGGTCCCATTCAGGTCCCATTCAGGTCCCATTCAGGTCATTCAGGTCTCATTCAGGACCCATTCAGGTCTCATTCAGGTCTCATTCAGGTCTCATTCAGGACCCATTCAGTCTCTTCAGGTCTCATTCAGGTCCCATTCAGGTCTCATTCAGGACCCATTCAGGTCTCATTCAGGTCCATCCAGGTCTCATTCAGGTCTCATTTAGGTCCCATTCAGGACCCATTCAGGTCTCATTCAGGTCTCATTCAGGTCTCATTCAGGTCTCATTTAGGTCCCATTCAGGACCCATTCAGGTCCATTCAGGTCCCATTCAGGTCCCATTCAGGTCCCATTCAGGTCTCATTCAGGTCTCATTCAGGACCCATTCAGGTCTCATTCAGGTCTCATTCAGGTCTCATTCAGGTCCCATTCAGGTCTCATTCAGGTCCCATTCAGGTCATTCAGGTCTCATTCAGGACCCATTCAGGTCTCATTCAGGTCTCATCCAGGTCTCATTCAGGTCTCATTTAGGTCCCATTCAGGACCCATTCAGGTCTCATTCAGGTCCCATTTAGGTCAGAACATCACCACCATGGTCTGGATTAGAGAGGTCTGGAGACCGCCATGGTCCACAGAGGCTCGGAGGCCATCATGGTCCACAGAGGTCTGGAGGCCATCATGGTCCACAGAGGTCTAAAGACCACCATGGTCTGGCCAACAGAGGTCTGTAGAGACCACTGTGGTCCACTGAGGTTTGGAGACCACCATGGTCTGGTCCACAAGATCTGGAGACCACCATGGTCTGGCCTAGAGAGGTCTGGAGACCACCGTGATCCACAGATGTCTGGAGACCACCATGGTCTGGTCCACAGAGGTTTGGAGACCACCATGGTCTGGTCCACAGAGATCTGCAGACCACCGTGGTCCACAGAGGTCTAAAGACCACCATGGTCTGGCCAACAGAGGTCTGTAGAGACCACTGTGGTCCACTGAGGTTTGGAGACCACCATGGTCTGGTCCACAAGATCTGGAGACCACCATGGTCTGGCCTAGAGAGGTCTGGAGACCACCGTGATCCACAGATGTCTGGAGACCACCATGGTCTGGTCCACAGAGGTATGGAGACCACCATGGTCTGGTACACAGAGGTCTGTGGAGAACACCATGGTCCACAGAGGTCTGGAGACCACCATGGTCTGGTCCACAGAGGTCTGGAGACCACCAGGGTCTGGTCCACAGAGGTATGGAGACCATCATGGTCCACAGAGGTCTTGAGACCACCAGGGTCTGGTCCACAGAGGTCTGTGGAGACCACCATGGTCTGGTCCACAGAGGTCTGTGGAGAACACCATGGTCCACAGACCACCACATGTAGTCTGGTCCACAGGTCTGGTCTGTCTGAGACCACCATGGTCTGGTCCACAGAGGTCTGTGGAGACCACCATGGTCCACAGAGGTCTGGAGACCCCATGGTCTGGTCCACAGGGTCTGGAGGACCACAGGTGAGGTTGGAGACCATCATGGTCCACAGAGGTCTGGAGACCACCAGGGTCTGGTCTACAGAGGTCTGTGGAGACCACCAGGGTCTGGTCCACAGAGGTCTGTGGAGACCACCATCATCCACAGAGGACTGTGGAGACCGCCATGGTCCACAGAGGTCTGGAGACCACCATGGTCTGGTCCACAGAGGTCTGTGGAGACCACCATGGTCTGGTCCACCAGTTCTGTGGAGACCACCATGGTCTGGTCCACAGAGATCTGGAGACCACCAGGGTCTGGTCCACAGACGTCTGTGGAGACCGCCATGGTCTCACAGATGTCTGGAGACCACTATGGTCCACAGAGGTCTGTGGAGACTTCCATGGTCTACAGAGGTCTGGAGACCCCCAGGGTCTGGTCCACAGAGGTCTGGAGACCACCATGGTCCACAGAGGTCTGGAGACCACCATGGACCACAGAGGTCTGGAGACCACCAGGGTCTGGTCCACAGAGGTCTGGAGACCCCCATGGGTCACAGAGTCTGGAGACCACCAGGGTCTGGTCCACAGAGGTCTGTGGAGACCACCATGGTCCACAGAGGTCTGGAGACCACCATGGACCACAGAGGTCTGGAGACCACCACCATGGTCTGGTCCACAGAGGTCTGTGGAGACCACCATGGTCTGGTCCACAGGTCTGTGGAGACCACCAGGGTCTGGTCCACAGAGGTCTGGAGACCACCATGGACCACAGAGGTCTGGAGACCACCATGGTCTGGTCCACAGAGGTCTGGAGACCACCATCGTCTGGTCCACAGAGGTCTGTGGAGAACACCATGGTCCACAGAGGTCTGGAGACCACTATGGTCTGGTCTACAGAGGTCTGTGGAGACCACTATGGTCCAAGAGGTCCCTGTATGGTCCACAGAGGTCTGTGGAGACTTCCATGGTCCACAGAGGTCTGGAGACCACCATGGTCTGGTCCACAGAGGTCTGGCCTCAGGAAATTAGCTTTGCCTTTATTTTAAAAATCGTATCTTTTTTGCAGCCAAAGTTATTTAGTGACGTAATTGTTTGGTTTTCCAGTTTTGGATGGGTGCAAAAGTGAAACATTATCCATGAAGTGGAAAAGAAGCCTTATGCAACAGCAGCATGACACATGAGAGCGGGACTGAACCGCAGCACCACATTTTTATCTGCGTGCACATCTAATTATAACTTACAACCCTTTTGTTAGATGTGCTTTCCCACAAACTGCTTTCTTTTCTCTACTACAGCTGTGTCGCTGCAGCTCCAGACGGGAAATCTGTCCCACCGACTTAAACGTGACAACTTTATGTAAAGCTGTGCATTTGAGTGGCGGTTGCTGTTTGGAACAAGCCACGCCTCCTTCTCTTCTCCCGCCGTCAGCTCTGCTAGCGTCCAGTGATGTCATCTCTGTCACTTCGGTGCAGGTTGATGTCATCTCCATTGTGTCAGGGAGCAGGAATGTGACCGTCGGACTGGTTTTGACCAGTAACCAGTCTGTCGGAGCTCAGACTCTCATGTCTGGAAACACAAGTCTTCTCTTTCTGGGGCTCCGGTCTGGTTGAGTTGATCTTCAGCTGACAGACCTGTAAACTTAGACTCAGAAGTCTTGAAAGAAAAAGTCCTGGGACGACAGGCTGTCATTGTGTTAGTGAGCTAATAAAAGGCAGCTGGTGCTCCCTGAGGAGGAAGGAGAGTGTTGTTGGAACAGAAAACCGTCCAGAGACGCTGCTGAAAGTCCATTCAGGCTGTAATAAAACATCCCATTATCTCCCATGATGTCCACGGCAGATTTTCCAGACGTCCATAATTCTCCAGATATGATGGTCTGCTAACAGATGATGTTTCTGCTGCGGAAAATCTTCAGTTTCCACCTTTAACAGGAAGGTGACGCAGCTAACATCCCGTTTGTCTGCAGTTTTCTTACCCGACTTGAAGATCTGATCTTCTGAGTCACATTTTGGACAGGACTCCCGTAAGGTGTCCTGAACTTTATTTAGCTGTCTGAGGTTCATCGACCGTCAAGTGGACTTTCACTTTCAAGTTTCAGCTCATAAATATCTTATCTGAGTTTGGGTCTGCCTCAGCAGACGGGCCCACACCTCCCTCCCAGGCCACCTCCATCTTCTCCAGGGGAACGCTGAGTCGTTCCCAGTCCACCTCCACCTCCTCCAGGGGAACACCGAGGCGATTTCCAGGCCACCTCCACCTCCTCCAGGGGAACACTGAGGCGTTCCCAGGCCACCTCCACCTCCTCCAGGGGAACACTGAAGCGTTCCCAGGCCATCTCCACCTCCTCTAGAGGAACCCGGGCGTTCCCAGGCCACCTCCACCTCC
This sequence comes from Hirundichthys speculiger, assembly GCA_018398805.1. Classification (NCBI taxonomy): domain Eukaryota; kingdom Metazoa; phylum Chordata; class Actinopteri; order Beloniformes; family Exocoetidae; genus Hirundichthys; species Hirundichthys speculiger. The sequence continues at coordinate 114,861 of JAGFBZ010000238.1, forward strand.
TCTAGAGGAACGTCGAGGTGTTCCCAGGCCACCTCCACCTCCTCCAGGGGAACACTGAAGCGTTCACCAGGCCATCTCCACCTCCTCTAGAGGAACACCGAGGCGTTCCCAGGCCACCTCCACCTCCTCTAGAGGAACGTCGAGGCGTTCCCAGGCCACCTCCACCTCCTCCAGGGGAACACTGAGGCATTACCAGGCCACCTCCACCTCCTCCAGGAGAACGTCGAGGTGTTCCCAGTCCACCTCCACCTCCTCCAGGGGAACACCGAGGCGTTCCCAGGCCACCTCCACCTCCTCCAGGGGAACGTCGAGGTGTTCCCAGTCCACCTCCACCTCCTCCAGGGGAACACCGAGGCGTTCCCAGTCCACCTCCACCTCCTCCAGGGGAACACCGAAGCATTCCCAGGCCACCTCCACCTTCTCTAGAGGAACACCGAAGCGTTCCCAGGCCACCTCCACCTCCTCCAGGGGAACGTCGAGGTGTTCCCAGGCCACCTCCACCTCCTCCAGGGGAACGTCGAGGTGTTCCCAGGCCACCTCCACCTCCTCCAGGGGAACGTCGAGGTGTTCCCAGGCCACCTCCACCTCCTCCAGAGGAACGTCGAGGTGTTCCCAGTCCACCTCCATCTCCTCCAGGGGAACGTCGAGGTGTTCCCAGGCCACCTCCACCTCCTCCAGGGGAACACCGAGGCGTTCCCAGGCCTCCTCCATCTCCTCCAGGGGAACACCGAGGCGTTCCCAGGCCACCTCCATCTCCTCCAGGGGAACACTGAGGCGTTCCCAGGCCACCTCCACCTCCTCCAGGGGAACACAGAGGCGTTCCCAGGCCACCTCCACCTCCTCCAGGGGAACACTGAGGCGTTCCCAGGCCACCTCCACCTCCTCCAGGGGAACACAGAGGCGTTCCCAGGCCACCTCCACCTCCTCCAGGGAAACGTCGAGGCGTTCCCAGGCCACCTCCACCTCCTCCAGAGGAACACCTCCCTCCCAGGCCACCTCCACCTCCTCCAGGGGAACACCGAAGCGTTCCCAGGCCACCTCCACCTCCTCTAGAGGAACACCGTGGCGTTCCCAGGCCACCTCCATCTCCTCCAGGGGAACACTGAGTCGTTCCCAGGCCACCTCCATCTCCTCCAGGGGAACACCAAGGCGTTCCCAGGCCACCTCCACCTCTTCCAGGGGAACACCGAGGCGTTCCCAGGCCACCTCCACCTCCTCCAGGGGAACACCGAAGCGTTCCCAGGCCTCCTCCACCTCCTCCAGGGGAACACCGAAGCATTCCCAGGCCACTTCCACCTCCTCTAGAGGAACACCGAGGTGTTCCCAGGCCACCTCCATCTCCTCCAGGGGAACACCGAGGCGTTCCCAGGCCACCTCCACCTCCTCCAGGGGAACACCGAAGCGTTCCCAGGCCACCTCCACCTCCTCCAGGGGAACACCGAAGCGTTCCCAGGCCACCTCCACCTCCTCCAGGGGAACACCGAGGCGTTCCCAGGCCACCTCCACCTCCTCCAGGGGAACGCTGAGATGTTCCCAGGCCACCTCCACCTCCTCCAGAGGAACACCGAGGCGTTTCCAGGCCACCTCCACCTCCTCCAGGGGAACACGGAGGCATTTCCAGGCCACCTCCACCTCCTCTAGAGGAACGCCGAGGAGTTCCCAGGCCACCTCCGCCTCCTCCAGGGGAACACCGAGGCGTTCCCAGTCCACCTCCACCTCCTCCAGAGGAACACCGAGGTGTTCCCAGGCCACCTCCATCTCCTCCAGGGGAACGTCAAGGCGTTCCCAGGCCACCTCCACCTCCTCCAGGGGAACGTCGAGGTGTTCCCAGGCCTCCTCCACCTCCTCCAGGGGAACGTCGAGGTGTTCCCAGGCCACCTCCACCTCCTCCAGGGGAACACCGAGGCGTTCCCAGGCCACCTCCACCTCCTCCAGGGGAACACGGAGGCATTTCCAGGCCACCTCCACCTCCTCTAGAGGAACGCCGAGGAGTTCCCAGGCCACCTCCGCCTCCTCCAGGGGAACACCGAGGCGTTCCCAGTCCACCTCCACCTCCTCCAGAGGAACACCGAGGTGTTCCCAGGCCACCTCCATCTCCTCCAGGGGAACGTCAAGGCGTTCCCAGGCCACCTCCACCTCCTCCAGGGGAACGTCGAGGTGTTCCCAGGCCACCTCCACCTCCTCCAGGGGAACACCGAGGCATTCCCAGGCCACCTCCACCTCCTCCAGGGGAACACGGAGGCATTTCCAGGCCACCTCCACCTCCTCTAGAGGAACGCCGAGGAGTTCCCAGGCCACCTCCGCCTCCTCCAGGGGAACACCGAGGCGTTCCCAGGCCACCTCCATCTCCTCCAGGGGAACGTCAAGGCGTTCCCAGGCCACCTCCACCTCCTCCAGGGGAACGTCGAGGTGTTCCCAGGCCACCTCCACCTCCTCCAGGGGAACGTCAAGGCGTTCCCAGGCCACCTCCACCTCCTCCAGGGGAACGTCGAGGTGTTCCCAGGCCACCTCCACCTCCTCCAGGGGAACGTCGAGGTGTTCCCAGGCCACCTCCACCTCCTCCAGGGGAACGTCGAGGTGTTCCCAGGCCACCTCCACCTCCTCCAGGGGAACGTTGAGGTGTTCCCAGGCCTCCTCCACCTCCTCCAGGGGAACGTCGCAGCGTTCCCAGGCCACCTGAGAGATGTCATCTCTCTCGTGCATCTTTCGTGGAGCCGCCGCCCAGCTGGACGGGCCTGAAACACCTCCCTTTGGAGGCGTCCAGGAACCATCCTGAACAGAGGTCCAGACCACCTCGACTGGTCCCTCTGGAGTCGGAGGAGCTGTGACTGAGTCTTTCCTGAGCAGCAGAAGCTCTAGATTATCTCTAAGAGAGGCAGAGGAACCTGTTGACTGGTTAGTGGCCAGAGGTGAGGAACATCTGTCTGTTCACCAGCAGTGCAGACACTGCATCGTCCCGCCCACTGACCTCCTGCTCCTGCCAGCCCCGCCCCCTCACCCGGATCCACCAGGTCACGTGAAGGCTTCAGGATCACGTGACTCACAGGTCCATGTGTGGTGGTTCCTGGGTGAGCTGGCGCTGATGTCAATGAAAGACCTCCTGGCTTTCCTGCAGACGAGAACATTCCTGGTGGATTCGTTGTTCGTTCACGTGTCAAGCAGCCGGTGAAAAGCTGAACAGTGGTCTCAGTGTCTGTACCTTTAATCAGTTCGAGGTTTCCTCTTTTCTTCCCTCTCTGATCACATCCCTCCTAACTGCCTCTTTCCTTTTGCTCACTTCAGAATTGTGCTGATGTTCAAGTTTTACTTAATCTGTTTATGAAGGATTTTACTGTACCAAGTCTCTGTCTTGGCTTGAGATCCTCCTCTCTGCTCTTGCTTTTCCTGTTTTAAATAGTCCTACGTTGCATTTTCACATCCAGATACGTGACGGGACCGGCGCTGGCCTAAATCTGTCACAAGTGATACCAAACTCATTCCAGACTTGTGGTGAATCGGTCTCCAAAATGAACTCAGACCTACTTAGAGTCAATCTGTGAGCCACGGTTGACCAGAAACCTGTCTAGAGCGCCGCAGACCGGAGCCAAACCTCGTCGTCTCCGGGCCAGACCGGCTCACGTCTGCCAGAACTCAGCCAGACGTGGCAGCGCTCAGCTACTGAGGAACCTGCTGAGGAACGGCGCCCAGAACCTCACGTCAGCTGAGCGATTCAGGGACGGCCCTCGGCTAGATGTTTGGTAGGTTACGATATAAAACAGCTAAGATGAGAAGCCTGGACGAACAGAACCAGCATCTGGCTGTGGTCCACATGAACCGGGATGAATAAGCTGATGTGCTGCTCTGCGTGGTTTCGGTGGCTCGTCTCTGTTGGTGCCTCCCTCAGATCACGGATCAGCTCGTGGTCGGCCAGTTCTGTTAGGGTGAGGCTCTGGGCGGGTCTGTGACCAGCACCAGCAACAGGACCAGCAACAGGACCGGCACCAGCACCAGGACCAGGACCAGGTGAGGCTCTGGGCGGGTCTGTGGCGCTCATGATGAAAGACGGGTGTGGCTTCACCGGGAATAATTACACACACACCTCAGAGGAGGAGGTACTGAGGAGACCACGGCCAGCACCGGCACCAGGACCAGGACCAGCACCAGAACCAGTACCAGCACCAGCACCAGCACCATCAGCAGCACCAGCTCCAGCACCAGGACCAGCAACCAGGACCAGCATCGGCACCTGCACCAGGACCAGGACCAGCACCAGCAACAGGACCGGCACCAGCACCAGGACAAGGACCAGGTGAGGCTCTGGGCGGGTCTGTGGCGCTCATGATGAAAGACGGGCGTGGCTTCACCGGGAATAATTACACACACACCTCAGAGGAGGAGGTACCGAGGAGACCACGACCAGCACCGGCACCAGGACCGGCACCAGGACCAGGACCAGCACCGGCACCAGGACCAGCACCAGGACCAGGACCAGCACCGGCACCAGGACTAGGACCAGGACCAGGACCGCACCATCGGGAACCACACCAGGACAGCACCGGCACCAGGACCAGGACCAGGACCATCGGCACCTGCACCAGGACCGGCACCAGGACCACCAGGACCCACCCCACCAGGACCACACCGGCACCTGCACCAGGACCAGGACCGGCACCGGCACCAGCACCAGGACCAGGACCGGCACCGGCACCAGGACCAGGACCAGCATCGGCACCTGCACCAGGACCAGGACCAGCAACAGGACCGGCACCAGGACCAGGACCAGGACCAGGACCAGCACCAGAAACAGGACCGGCACCAGCACCAGGACAAGGACCAGGTGAGGCTCTGGGCGGGTCTGTGGCGCTCATGATGAAAGACGGGCGTGGCTTCACCGGGAATAATTACACACACACCTCAGAGGAGGAGGTACCGAGGAGACCACGACCAGCACCGGCACCAGGACCGGCACCAGGACCAGGACCAGCACCGGCACCAGGACCAGCACCAGGACCAGGACCAGCACCGGCACCAGGACTAGGACCAGGACCAGCATCGGGACCAGCATCGGGACCGGCACCAGCACCGGCACCTGCACCAGGACCAGCACCGGCACCAGGACCAGGACCAGGACCAGGACCAGCATCGGCACCTGCACCAGGACCGGCACCAGGACCAGGACCAGGACCGGCACCAGCACCAGGACCAGCACCGGCACCTGCACCAGGACCAGGACCGGCACCGGCACCAGCAACCAGGACCAGGACCGGCACCGGCACCAGGACCCCAGCATCGGCACCGGACCAGGACCAGGACCAGGACCAGGACCACACAGGACCGGCACCAGGACCAGGACCAGCATCGGCACCACAGGACCACCTGCACCAGGACCAGGACCAGCACCGGCACCAACCAAGGCACCAGCACCAGCAACAGGACCGGCACCAGCACCGGCACCAGGACCAGGACCAGCATCGGCACCTGCACCAGGACCAGCACCAGGACCGGCACCAGCACCAGCACCACCACCGGCACCAGCACCAGGACCAGCACCACCACCGGCACCAGCACCAGGACCAGCAACAGGACCGGCACCTGCACCAGGACCAGCATCGGCACCTGCACCAGCCCCAGCACCAGGACCGGCACCAGCACCAGCACCAGGACCGGCACCTGCACCAGGACCACCACCGGCACCAGCACCAGGACCAGGACCAGGACCGGCACCACCACCGGCACCAGCACCAGGACCAGCAACAGGACCGGCACCAGCACCAGCACCACCAGCAGCACCACCACCAGCTCCAGCACCATGGATGCTGTTACTCTGTTAAGAAGGTTGAAAGAGCTCAACGTTAGTTCACACATTAAAGTCAACCAGATCACAGTCACATCAGTTGTTCCTCAGTTGTTCCTCAGTTGCTCCTCAGTTGCTCCTCAGTTGCTCCTCAGTTGTTCCTCAGTTGCTCCTCAGTTGTTCCTCAGTTGTTCCTCAGTTGTCCCAGTTTCTCCTCAGTTGCTCCTCAGTTGTTCCTCAGTTGTTTCTCAGTTGCTCCTCAGTTTCCCTCAGTTGCTCCTCAGTTGTTCCTCAGTTGCTCCTCAGTTGTTCCTCAGTTGTTCCTCAGTTGCTCCTCAGTTGTTCCTCAGTTGTTCCTCAGTTGCTCCTCAGTTTCTCCTCAGTTGCTCCTCAGTTGCTCCTCAGTTGCTCCTCAGTTGCTCCTCAGATCTTCTTCAGTTTTTCTCAGCCATCTGAACAATTCAACGTTTCTCAAGTTTTTATGTTCATATTTTCATAAACTGATAAAATGTTTTTTTTTCTGTTATTTGGACCAAATGTGGCCCAGAAGTTGTGGAGCGGGCCTGATTTTAAGTATGTGTTGTATGAGCCAGATGAGGGCCAGATGTCTCAGTCTGACTCCTCAGAAGCTGTGAGATGTTTCAGCTCAGTATTTTGTTCTTGTTAATGTTTCAGCTCCAGTAGCTGCTGCTCCACTTTGATCCTCGTGAAAGAACCTGTTGTGCCTCATTAACACTCTTCCATCCATACGAGGCTCGCCTCTGCAGGACCAGCGTCTCCGTGCGTCTCCCTGCGTCTCTGTGCGTCTCCGTGCGTCTCCTGTGTGGACATTTGCATAAAGGATGTGATATTTTCTAAAGAGCCATCCAGCGGCCGTTTCCCCCTGGTGACGGTGTCTGTCAACATGAATCAGGAAAGCGGTGCGACGTCTAAACGAGTAACACAGTTCACTGAGAGGCAGATGAGCCGCCGTCCTTCTGTCTCAGCGTCCTTCTGTCTCAGCGTCCTTCTGTCTCAGCGTCCTTCTGTCTCAGCGTCCTTCTGTCTCAACGTCCTTCTGTGTCTCAGCGTCCTTGTGTCTCAGCGTCCTTGTGTCTCAGCGTCCTTCTGTCTCTCAGCGTCCTTCTGTGTCTCAGCGTCCTTCTGTCTCAGCGTCCTCCTGTGTCTCAGTGTCCTTTTGTCTCAGTGTCCTTCTGTCTCTCAGCGTCCTTCTGTCTCAACGTCCTTCTGTGTCTCAGCGTCCTTGTGTCTCAGCGTCCTTCTGTCTCAGCGTCCTTCTGTCTCTCAGCCTCCTCTGTGTCTCAGCGTCCTTCTGTCTCAGCGTCCTCCTGTGTCTCAGCGTCCTTCTGTGTCTCAGCGTCCTTCTGTCTCTCAGCGTCCTTCTGTGTCTGAGCGTCCTTCTATCTCATAGCGTCCTGTCTTTCAGCGTCCTTCTGTGTCTCAGCATCCTTCTCAGCGTCCTTCTGTCTCAGCGTCCTCCTGTGTCTCAGCGTCCTTCTCTGTCTCAGCGTCCTCCTGTGTCTCAGCGTCCTTCTGTGTCTCAGCGTCCTTCTGTCTTAGCGTCCTTCTGTCTCTCAGCGTCCTTCTGTGTCTCAGCGTCCTTGTGTCTCAGCGTCCTTCTGTCTCAGCGTCCTTCTGTCTCTCAGCGTCCTTCTGTGTCTCAGCGTCCTTCTGTCTCAGCGTCCTGTGTCTCAGCGTCCTTCTGTGTCTCAGCGTCCTTCTGTCTCAGCGTCCTGTGTCTCAGCGTCCTTCTGTGTCTCAGCGTCCTTCTGTCTCTCAGCGTCCTTCTTTGTCTCAGCGTCCTTCTGTCTCTCAGCGTCCTTCTGTCTCAGCGTCCTTCTGTGTCTCAGCGTCCTTCTGTGTCTCAGCGTCCGTCTTTCTCAGCGCCCTTCTGTCTCAGCGTCCTTCTGTCTCTCAGCGTCCTTCTTTGTCTCAGCGTCCTTCTGTCTCTCAGCGTCCTTCTGTCTTAGCGTCCTTCTGTCTCTCAGAGTCCTTCTGTGTCTCAGCGTCCTTCTGTGTCTCAGCGTCCTTCTGTCTCAGCGTCCTTCTGTCTCTCAGCGTCCTTCTGTGTCTCAGCGTCCTTCTGTCTCAGCGTCCTGTGTCTCAGCGTCCTTCTGTCTCTCAGCGTCCTGTGTCTCAGCGTCTTTCTGTCTCTCAGCGTCCTTCTGTCTCAGCGTCCTTCTGTCTCAGCGTCCTGTGTCTCAGCGTCCTTCTGTGTCTCAGCGTCCTTCTGTCTCTCAGCGCCTTCTTTGTCTCAGTGTCCTTCTGTCTCAGCGTCCTTGTGTCTCAGCGTCCTTCTGTGTCTCAGTGTCCTTCTGTCTCTCAGCGTCCTTCTGTCTGAGCGTCCTTCTGTGTCTCAGCGTCCTGTGTCTCAGCGTCCTTCTGTGTCTCAGCGTCCTTCTGTGTCTCAGCGTCCTTCTGTCTCAGCGTCCTGTGTCTCAGTGTCCTTCTGTCTCAGCGTCCTGTGTCTCAGCATCCTTCTGTCTCAGCGTCCATCTGTCTGAGCGTCCTTCTGTGTCTCAGCGTCCTTTTGTGTCTCAGTGTCCTTCTGTCTCTCAGCGTCCTTCTGTCTGAGCGTCCTTCTGTGTCTCAGCGTCCTGTGTCTCAGCGTCCTGTGTCTCAGCGTCCTTCTGTGTCTCAGCGTCCTTCTGTCTCAGCGTCCTGTGTCTCAGTGTCCTTCTGTCTCAGTGTCCTGTGTCTCAGCGTCCTTCTGTCTCAGCGTCCATCTGTCTGAGCGTCCTTCTGTGTCTCAGCGTCCTTCTGTGTCTCAGCGTCCTTCTGTCTCAGCGTCCTTCTGTCTCAGCGTCCTGTGTCTCAGCGTCCTGTGTCTCAGCGTCCGTCTTTCTCAGCGTCCGTCTTTCTCAGCGCCTGAATGCAACGCTGCTGGTTGTTTGTCTCTTGTGTCCAGATGTGTCCGCCAGGACTGGCTGCTGCTGCACATCTGGTTTAGTCTCCTCCTCGTCTTCTCATCACTTCTTTAATCCCTTCTGTGTCTCAGCGTCCTGTGTCTCAGCGTCCTTCTGTGTCTCAGCGTCCTTCTGTGTCTCAGCGTCCTTCTGTCTCAGCGCCTGAATGCAACACTGCTGGTTGTTTGTGTCTTTGTGTCCAGATGTGGCCGCCAGGACCGGCTGCTGCTGCACATCTGGTTTAGTCTCCTCCTCGTCTTCTCATCACTTCTTTAATCCCTTCTGTCTTCATTTGTTCTTTTCATTTCCACCCTCTCCCCTCCTGTCTTCTGTTTTTTCCTCATTTTTCACCATCTTATCTGCATTACTGTGTCCTCCTCTCCTCCTTCCTCCTCTCCTCCTCTCCTCCTCTCCTGCTCTCCTCCCCTCTTTTATCCTCTTATTTTCAATGTTCTCATCCTTCACCTTATCCTCCTACCATATCCCTCTGTTCCTCCCCCTTCTTCATTCTTTCCCTCCTTCTTTTTGTCCTGTGATTTCCATTTCCCCTCTCGTCCTCTACATCCCTCCTTCCTCCGTTCTCTTCCCTTCTTTCCTTCCTCTGGTCTCCTGCGTAACTCACTAAGAGCTGAAGCTCATCTGAAGTAAAGGAGAGGTTGATTAATGGCGGGAAACATTAAGTAAATGTTGTGTTCATGTGTTTAGTTTGGGTCGTGTTGTCATTGTCTGTTCATGCAGCTGAGAGTCTGGATTTAGGGTTAACCTAACCTAACCTGCTGTGAGAGTCTGGATTTATTTAAACAGTTCAGTCACTTTTAAAGTTCCAACCCGACTGCAGGATGAAAGCTGTCTGGGATCCTAATTTCACATTTCATTCATATACTTCAGTGAAAAGTTTTCAAGGGTGTATTTTTATTTTTATTTTTTTTTTATTTTTTTCAGTGTCTGACAAAGTGGTTGCACAGCAGTAAAAATTGTGGATGTAAAAATAATAGTGACGGCAAATAAAGACACAGAGTGCGAATTATACAATGACAATTAGGGGGTTTAAATTTGAATTTTGAAAAACTGAATATTTTAAAACTACATTTTTTTTTAACACTGAATTTATTTTAACAAAATAAAATTCAGAGGCAAAAAAAAAAATTCAGTGCTAGAAATCTGATGTTTTTTAAAATTCAAAGTCTGATTTTGATGCTGAAAAATTTCAATCTTAAAAATTCATATTCAAACTCAGGTGGCACAGAAATACTTCCATACAGTACATTTCAGTCCAGTTAAATTCAGTCCAGTTGAATTTAGTCCAGTTGAATTCAGTCCAGTTAAATTCAGTTCAGTTGAATTTAGTCCAGTTGAATTTAGTCCATTTAAATTTAGCCCAGTTGAATTCAGTTCAGTTGAATTCAGTCCAGTTTAGTTTAGTCAAGCTGAATTTTAAGCTCCATCTCTCCTCCAGCTCTTCTCCAGTTCTGTTCCAGCTCTCCTCCAGCTCTTCTTCACCTCTCCTCCAGCTCTTCTCCAGCTCTTCTCCATCTCTTCTCCAGTTCTCCTCCCGCTTTTCTTCACCTCTCTTCCAGTTCTGCCCCAGTTCTGTTCCAGCTCTTCTTCACCTCTCCTCCAGCTCTTCTCCATCTCTTCTCAAGTTCTTCTCCAGCTCTTCTTCACCTCTCCTCCAGCTCTTCTTCACCTCTCCTCCAGCTCTTCTTCACCTCTCCTCCAGCTCTTCTCCAGCTCTTCTTCACCTCTTCTCCAGCTCTTCTCCAGTTCTGTTCCATCTCTTCTCCAGCTCTCCTCCACCTCTCCTCCATCTCTTCTCCAGTTCTCCTCCATCTCTTCTCCAGTTCTCCTCCAGCTACAGTCCAGACAGATTTAAAGACTTTCAAAGGTCCAGCCATGATGTGAGTGAGTCTCTTGTTGTCGTCATCAGGTCAGTGCTAAAGGAAACCCTGAAGTCTTCCTTAATTGGACGAGTAGTTAGAGTTAGAGTTAACCTGTTTCTGGAGTTCTGGAGTTAACCTGTTTCTGGAGTTAACTTGAGGCTTTTCTATCCAGCATGGAGGTCGGAGGTCGGAGGTCGGAGGTCGGAGGTCAGGGGCTTTGGGGCTCGTTAAGTCTGTTGTGGTGTTGGAGGACCAGAGATAATCACCTTTGCTGCAGTTTATCCAGTATTCCCCTCCCTGAAGACAGTTTAGGACTGAGACAGGTGCAGAGACATACGGACCTGTGCATCCTCTGAGATGAAGAGAGATGATCTACCTGCAATGTACCTGCAAAAAAAAAAATAAAGAAAAGACGGAGAATTTTACACAGCTGAGAGGAAACGTATTAAAGCCAATGTAGAGTAGATCCTGGTCTTTCTCACGGTGATTTCTCTCTGGCAGGTTCTGGGACGAGGAGCCAAGCAGCCTTTCCCGTCTCTGGGCTCCTTCATCTCCACGCTGAGCCAGAGGAGGGATGTGGGGGGGCGGGGCCTCCCTGGCGTCCTCCCTGGCGTCCTCCCTGGCATCCTCACGGGCACCTTGACCAGCACCGGTGGGCTGAGACACGGTGAGTTCACAGCCAGCATCCTGCTGTGATCCAGCTGGGTTTCCATGCAGTCAAACCGAGCTACCAGTTAGAGTTAACCTAACCTAACCTAACCTAACCTAACCTAACCTAACCTAACCCAAACTGAGCTACCAGTTAGGGTTGACCTAACTGAGCTACCAGTTAGGGTTAGGGTTAACCTAACCTAACCCAAACTGAGCTACCAGTTAGGGTTGACCTAACTGAGCTACCAGTTAGGGTTAGGGTTAACCTAACCTAACCCAAACTGAGCTACCAGTTAGGGCTAACCTAACCCAAACTGAGCTACCAGTTAGGGTTAGGGTTAACCTAACCTAACCCAAACTGAGCTACCAGTTAGGGTTAACCTAACCTAACCCAAACTGAGCTACCAGTTAGGGCTAACCTAACCCAAACTGAGCTACCAGTTAGGGTTAACCTAACCTAACCCAAACTGAGCTACCAGTTGGGGTTAACCTAACCTAACCCAAACCGAGCTACCAGTTAGGGTTAGCCTAGCCTAATCCAAACTGAGCTACCAGTTAGGGTTAGGGTTAACCTAAACTAACCTAACCAAACCCAAACTGAGCTACCAGTTAGGGTTAGGGTTAACCTAACCTAACCTAACCGAACCCAAACTGAGCTACCAGTTAGGGTTAACCTAACCTAACCCAAACTGAGCTACCAGTTAGGGTTAGGGTTAACCTAACCTAACCTAACCGAACCCAAACTGAGCTACCAGTTAGGGTTAGGGTTAACCTAACCTAACCGAACCCAAACTGAGCTACCAGTTAGGGTTAGGGTTAACCTAACCCAAACTGAGCTACCAGTTAGGGTTAACCTAACTGAGCTACCAGTTAGGGTTAGGGTTAACCTAACCTTCATGAATTTCATGAATCATTTTTCCATTAACATTGATTTTATGCAGTCCTTCTCAAATAGTGGGGCGTGACCCCTTAGGGGGGCGCTGTGCGACGCCGGGGGTGGGGGGGGGCGTGTGACCCCAGGGAACATGTTTCTTTTTTCTTTTTTTTTTTTGTCATACTGCAATAAAGTGTAATTGCACATATACTCCAGTAGGCGGCAGTGGCGCTCTCATTGTCGCAGCATGCGCAGCGAGTATTAGCTATGTTGTGTTGGTTTATTTATTGATTTATTTTTGCACGGACATGCGCGCACGCAGCACAGAAAAGGAGATATGAAAACAAATCCTCAAGAGACACCACAGAATTCAATTCAATTTTCAATTCAATTTTATTTATATAGCGTCTGTTACAATGACAATTGTCTCTAGGCGCTTTACAGAGACCCAGATCATGACCCCCAGCAAATATCATTAACTAAGATTATATCATTAAATCCAATCAATGATAATGGCAGGTAAAAAACTCCCATGTAGGGAGAAAAAAAACCTTTATACCAAACAGTGGCAAGGAAAAACTCCACTTTAAGAGGAAGAAACCTTGAGCAGGACCTGGATCATATGGAGGGACCTTCCTGATGAAGACCAGCCGGGTAGAGAAAGAAAAGAGGGGAGACAGGACAGAGAGAGGATGTACGACAGAGAGAGGATGGAGGACAGAGAGAGGATGTAGGACAGAGAGAAGATGGAGGACAGAAAGAGGATGTAGGACAGAGAGAGGAGAGCACAGAAAAAGTAAAAAATAATAATAAAGAAGTAGTGGAATTGTTGTAGGGTGAATGCAAGCGAGCTATGGAGGGCCGTTGGGCGTGTGGTCAGCGTAATGAGCCATGATAGGCTCTTGAGTATCAGTAATGTGCGGGTGGGGTGTAGGTGAGGTGTGTGAGAGAAGGGGGAGGAGGGGGGGGAGGAGGAGGGGGTTTGGGTTTAAGAAAAGAGAAGGGTAGGATTTCAAGCAAAAGGATGCGATATATAAATATAAACAGATGGAGGCAGCAGCACTGGGATGAGATGGCCAGAGGACCAGGTCGCCGATCACCACGCCAGTCGGCACCCAAACACAAGTGGAGGAGAACCCCGGGATGGACAGAGGATGGAACTGCAAGTCAGCATGAAACCCAGGAAACTCTGGCCTGCAAACACACAGAAAGAAAAGGGGGCAGAAACAGCACAACAAACACAGGAAAGCAAAGAAATGGAGCACAGTTTCAGTAACAGGGTGCTCCCAAATAATTATAAATGAGCTGGAGGAGGAGGAAGGGAGGAAGAAAGGGAGGAAAAAGGAGAAGAGCAGTGGAGACACCACCCAGCAGATCATGCTGGTGTCTCCCTGCAGCGTAGGCCTATAGCAGCATAACTATGACGAAGCTGTGATTAAGACGAGCTACTCCAGTCTTACTACTACAACTATAGTTTTAACTATTAGCCCCTACACACTATAGATTAGACTAATTGTAGGCTTTACTGAACAGAAATGTTTTCAATTTAGTTTTAAAGATGGAGATAGTATCAGCCTCCTTAACCCAAAAACTGGTAGCTGGTTCCATAAAAAAGGTGCCTGGTAGCAGAGAAGGCCCGTCCTCCAAACCTACTTTTAGATATTCTAGGAACGACGAGTAATCCTGCACTCTGAGAGCGGAGAGCTCTATTAGGAGCATAACATGCTATCAAGTCTTGTAAATAGCGCGGAGCTAGGCCATTAAGGGCCTTATATGCGAGAAGCAGAATTTTAAACTCAATTCTAAATTTAACGGGAAGCCAATGGAGGGGAGGCTAACACGGGAGAGATGTGATCTCGCTTGCGGATTCCTGTCAGCACCCTCGCTGCTGCGTTCTGGATCAATTGAAGGCTATTTAGCACAGAAAAATATTTAACAGGGATGAACAGAAAGGAGGAGAGAGACGGAGATAATGAGACAAACGAAAGACACCAGAAAGTTCAGACGAGGAAATCTGACGATGCTGATGTAGCGTTTGACTTTACTGTTACTACGGTGGATTGATGCACTTTAAATCTTTAAGGACTAAAAAACGATTTCAATAAAGTTATTCTTTGTTATAAGTTGATCTGTATTTCTTTCTTTTTGTCTTCATTAATGTTAATATGGATACTTATAACAATTTTATAGACAAATGATACTATTTATAGTCGCGGTGGAGGGTGGAGGGTGGAGGGGGGTTGGGGGGGCGACTGCCTTTATGAACGTTATATTATATATTATATACTATATATTATGAACGGCCCAGATTTTCTCCTGTGGATAATGTTTTATTGAAGGTGGGATCTAAAGCATTTTCTTTCTGCGTAGCCGATTAATTATGATCATTTTTTGAACTTGATCTGGATTTATTAGAAAACTCAGTGAATCAATGAGTGAAGTGATCAGGTTGTTATAGACCAATTATGTGATTGATTTCATGCTCATGAGGTTCAGAAGAAATGTCTCCTTGGAGTCTTTGCTGAAACTTCTTTTTTAAGGTGTAAACTGTTTACAGCTGCAACTAGAAGTTTCCAGCAGGATGGAAATGAACTGATTTAATTAACCTGTTTGACAGCAAAATTTAGGAAAAGTTTTCAGATGAGTCCCATTTTTTAAATTTGTAAAATGTAAGAATAATAAAAGAGAGATGAAAAGATAGGGATGCACGGTAACTGTTTTTTAAAACCGATATCGATAACCGATAACACACACACATATACCTAAGATCATTACATCAATACTATGAACAAAATCAAAAATAGTTTTGACTCTTTAAATGAACAGATATTTATTTTTTACAATGAAAAACTATTGTCAAGCCTCTCAAACATTTTCTTAAAGCTATCAAACAAACCTATTTGATATCTCACATTAACTTAAATAAGGTTCATTACTGACTGATATAAAAAATAAAGACTCCTTGAACTGATGGAAATACATGCATCAGAATTACTAACTGAAAAAGATTAACATTTAAAGGATTTTGACTTGTGGTTCCATTTAAATTAATACCTTTAATTAAAGTAAATGAGGTTCAGTAGTTTTTATTTTTTATTTTTTAATCTCATGGAAGCTTTAGATGAGAGGAATGAGGGAGAGGAGAGACTGCTGCTGGCTTGTGCACGTTAGCATTAGCTTCCGTTAGCTCAGGTTAGCGCGATTTCAAAACTCCATGGAAGTGATTGTTATGTTGTAGGAGGCTGATCAGGTTTTACGTATTAAAGCTTGTGCTTCCCTCCTCGTAGAATTCACTCGGAGGATTCGTCACAAATAACCACCAAACTATCTTCTTCTGAAACTTTAACGAAGTTCCACGCCGCCATGTTTGTTGTGATCAGCGCTGTGCTGCATGGCTGCATTCAAGGTGTAACGTAAATTCCGATGTTCCTCTCCTCGTTTGCTAGCCGTTTCTTTCAGCCTTTTCTATTTTTTTCTTTTTTTATGTGTAAACATGAGGGAAAATACTGCAAATATCAATTAAAGTCAGCAACTACTAAAATTATTAACGAGTTAACGAGTTGTTTTCTGGCATGAGGGGGTATTCTTGATTTTCCTGATTGAGTAATCATTTTTCTGATTATTCCGACGTCACTTGAACATAACATTCACTGCTGGTCATTCAAGGCTCAGAGGGAGCGAGACACTGCTGTGTTGACAGAAATATAAATGTTATCGGGGCTATTCGTCGTGATATCGGAGTTATTGGGATGATGTCATCATTTCCTGTTATCGGGTTGATAGTTATCGTGCATCCCTAGAAAAGATATATAAACCTTTTTCTAATTTCAGTTGGAACTTTGCAAACACACTTGGTGTTTTCAGCTGTGTGCAGATGTTTGCAGCTGTTTGCAGCTGTGTGGAGATGTTTGCAGCTGTGTGCAACTGTGTGGAGATGTTTGCAGCTGTGTGCAGATGTTTGCAGCTGTGTGGAGATGTTTGCAACTGTGTGCAGCTGTGTGGAGATGTTTGCAGATGTGTGCAGCTGTTTGCAGATGTTTGCAGCTGTGTGCAGCTGTGTGGAGATGTTTGCAGATGTGTGAAGCTGTTTGCAGATGTTTGCAGCTGTGTGGAGATGTTTGCAGCTGTGTGCAGATGTTTGCAGCTGTGTGGAGATGTTTGCAGTTGTGTGCAGATGTTTGCAGCTGTGTGGAGATGTTTGCAGATGTTTGCAGCTGTGTGATGATGTTTGCAGCTGTGTGCAGATGTTTTGCAGCTGTTTGCAGCTGTGTGGAGATGTTTGCAGATGTTGCTGTGTGGAGATGTTTGCAGCTGTGTGCAGATGTTTGCAGCTGTGTGTAGCTGTTTGCAGATGTTTGCAGATGTTTGCAGCTGTGTGGAGATGTTTGCAGCTGTTTGCAGCTGTTTGCAGCTGTTTGCAGTTGTGTGCAGCTGTTTGCAGCTGTTTGCAGCTGTTTGCAGTTGTGTGCAGCTGTTTGCAGATGTGTGGAATGTTTGCAGCTGTGTGCAGATGTTTGCAGCTGTGTGGAGATGTTTGCAGTTGTGTGCAGATGTTTGCAGCTGTGTGGAAATGTTTGCAGTTGTGTGCAGATGTTTGCAGCTGTGTGGAGATGTTTGCAGCTGTGTGGAGATGTTTGCAGCTGTTTGCAGCTGTGTGGAGATGTTTGCAGCTGTGTGCAGATGTTTGCAGCTGTGTGGAGATGTTTGCAGCTGTGTGGAGATGTGTGCAGATGTGTGCAGCTGTTTGCAGATGTTTGCAGCTGTGTGCAGCTGTGTGGAGATGTTTGCAGATGTGTGCAGCTGTTTGCAGATGTTTGCAGCTGTGTGCAGATGTTTGCAGCTGTGTGGAGATGTTTGCAGCTGTGTGCAGATGTTTGCAGCTGTGTGCAGATGTTTGCAGCTGTGTGGAGCTGTTTGCAGATGTTTGCAGCTGTGTGGAGATGTTTGCAGCTCTGTGCAGCTGTGTGCAGCTGTTTGCAGCTGTTTGCAGATGTTTGCAGCTGTGTGGAGATGTTTGCAGCTGTGTGCAGCTGTTTGCAGCTGTTTGCAGCTGTTTGCAGCTGTGTGGAGATGTTTGCAGCTGTTTGCAGCTGTTTGCAGTTGTGTGCAGCTGTTTGCAGCTGTTTGCAGTTGTGTGCAGCTGTTTTCAGATGTGTGCAGCTGTTTGCAGATGTTTGCAGATGTTTGCAGCTGTGTGGAGATGTTTGCAGCTGTGTGCAGATGTTTGCAGCTGTGTGGAGATGTTTGCAGTTGTGTGCAGATGTTTGCAGCTGTTTGCAGCTCTGTGCAAATGTTTGCAGCTGTTTGCAGCTGTGTGGAGATGTTTGCAGCTGTGTGCAGATGTTTGCAGCTGTGTGCAGCTGTTTGCAGCTGTTTGCAGATGTTTGCAGCTGTGTGTAGATGTTTGCAGCTGTGTGCAGCTGTTTGCAGCTGTTTGCAGTTGTTTGCAGCTGTTTGCAGATGTATGCAGCTGTTTGCAGATGTTTGCAGATGTTTGCAGCTGTGTGGAGATGTTTGCAGCTGTGTGCAGATGTTTGCAGCTGTGTGGAGATGTTTGCAGCTCTGTGCAGATGTTTGCAGCTGTTTGCAGCTGTGTGCAGCTGTTTGCAGCTGTGTGCAGATGTGAAGAAAAGCATTACATAATAGACCTTTTCAGGAGATTCTGATTGTGTTTTTATCACATTTCGTTCTTGTTTCTTACATCATGCCACATGCTTGTGCCTCTGTCTGACAGGTGATGTCATCATGACATCACTGCGCCTACCTGAGTCTGTGAAGTGTTGGCGTCGGCAGACAGAAAGTTGTTGTTCTTCAAGGGAACTTTATGTTTCCATCTGGTCCATAAAGGCAACACCTGAGGCGGACGGGACCAGAACCCAGTTAATTATGTTCTGGTTTTAGTTTACGTGAGTCAGAGTTTTCCAGCCGTCAGCTGATTGGACGATGCGTCATCTACTGCCGTCAGCTGATTGGACGATGCGTCATCTACTGGAGGGCTGTCAGCTGCTCTTTACTCTCGTCTCGTTAGCTACCAGTGAAGCAGCTGCAGTTTGAACGTCCCGCTGCCTCCGTCTCATCTGGGACGTGAGGACGTGTTACTCGATATGTTGGAGGAGCGAGGACTCGGCTTCTCCTGACTGCTGCTTTTAACGTCGGCAGCCGCAGGAAATCACAGGATCGTAATTAGACAGTTGAGCGCAGATCAGGTTTCAGCTGAGCAGCTTCTCCGTCACGTCGCTGCGACGACGTCGTTGCTGTTTTAAAAAGCTGCTCAGCGAGTCAGAGGTTTCTGAATACTGGAGAAGATGGAACACAAAGTTCTTTTTGGTGTCAGTCCCGATTATTCATCGTTAGTGTTTTGACGTTAAGAGGGTTGTCGCTTCCTGTAAAAGGCGAGGTTATTTCTGCCTGCCATGAGAACGGAGACCCAGCGGAGCGCTCACCAGCCCGCTTTGTCACCACGGCGACTGATGCCAGAATAATTATGCAAACCTCCAGCCCAAATGAAAACCAGATGAAAGTGAAAACGCTCAGCAGATCTTCTGGCCTGTTATGGTCATCCAGCCTCCTGATAATCACCACAATTTGCTGTTTCATCTGTAAAGAATTATAGAGGAGGTTTGTGTTTCCTTTTTAATTTAGTCAGATATGGTTTTGTGTTCGGAGGCGGAGCTCAGCAGGAATCTGTTTTAGGTTTTCATCGGGATCAAAAACACACACACCTTTTTTTTTGCTTTTTAACACAGTGGCATGAAAAGGCACTTTGTTGTTGAGCGTAACGCACAACTTCATCTGTTTCAGGCAGATATTTCTGCATCTCAGCTGCAGGGAACGTGGTCAGGACGCTGATGGAGACGCTCAGGGACGTGTCCTCGTAGATTTAGAGGACGTCTGTAGAGGACAGGGATGAATACAGAAAAAAACCGTCTATAACGTTATCACCTGAAGACTAGAGATGACTTCAGATGCTGAAATAAATCCAGAGCATCCTAACTTTAATACTAAGCTCTATCCTGTCTGGGTTCGTTTTTTAATCTAGACTTTTAATCACAACTGCGTCCACATCTTTTCACCAAGTTGTCCGAACATGTGAGATGCTGCTGGAAGACCCGTGTGTCCCGTGTGTTTTTAAGGGCGTTGTCTCGTGCAGCTCTCAGCGATTACAGCAACTTCCAGCACTCGGTCATGATGTTGGAATAAATCCGGAGGATCAGCTGATACCGAGTCCTGATCCAGATCAAGCTGTGGTGGTGACGAGGAGGCGGCTGAGTCGTCCTCCAGCGGCTGGTCGTCCAGCGGCTGGTTGTCCAGCGGCTGGTCGTCCAGTGGCCGGTCGTCCAGCGGCTGGTCGTCCAACGGCCGGTCGTCCAGCGACCGGCTGTCCAGCC
>JAGFBZ010000239.1:0-45000 GCA_018398805.1 Hirundichthys speculiger
TGTAACTGGTAACTAAACGTGTAACTGGTGTTGGTTGGTAAACTGGTAACTAACTGGTGTAACTGGTAACTAAATGGTGTACCTGGTAACTAAACGGTGTAACTGGTAACTAACTGGTGTAACTGGTAACTAAACAGTGTAACTGGTAACCAACTGGTGTAACTGGTAACTAAACGGTGTAACTGGTAACTAAACGGTGTAACTGGTAACTAACTGGTGTAACTGGGTAAAAGGATGGAAGCAAGCGTAACCCAGACGATCAGTTCAGATCGTCATGGTGACGCTGAAGATGCTTCAAATTAAAGAAAATGCTACCAGACTTCAAAGAAACTCGTTCTTCTTTTAAAGATGATAAAGCCCGTTGTGTTGACTGCACTGACCAGTTCTGGAAGGTTCTGGGACGGTCCGGAAGAGTTCAGTCACCTCCTGTCAGGCTCAGCTCAGCAGCCTGAACCAACTGGACTTTATCCCCATATTACTGATCGATTATTGATCAACACTTTAAATCTGTTCAGCAGGTAACTGGTTCCAGATCAGCAGTGATGTTCTCCGGTCCCCTGGTTCTGGTCAGAAGGAATCTTGATGAGTGTGGTGGACCAGAGCCATCAGGAGGCACATCCAGTACATGTCCTGACTGGTCCCACATGTCCATCCTCTGAGTGGACGACCCGAGTCCACAGACCTCCGTCCCGCTGTCCTTCTGAGTTTGAGGAAGTGAACAGAAACACAGAACCAGAACCTGCAGCCACATGTTTATCAGCCTCTGGTTTCATCCAGAAGGGGCGTGGTCATCTGGAGGAGAGGGAGGGGCTTCCTGATCTATTCTCCATCTGATTGGCTGCTCTCGTGTGTTTGGCTGTTCTTGGTTACGGCGTTGCCGAGGAAGCGGCTTTTACATCTGCATGACAACACACACACACCCACACGCACACACGCAGTCTCAGGCTGGTTAAGCTTTAGTTAAACACTCTCATGTGAAATCATCTCTCTCCCGCTCTTACACAAACACGCAGAGATGGCTGGAGGCAAACGTGACTTCATCTCCTCGGGCGACGACAGACGGAGGGAGAGTGACGGACACACACCCCGCCGCTGCGGTTTCGGGGTGAACGGTGTGTTTGAGAGGTTAACGAGCTCTCCCCGCCGCTTTAACGCGCTGACGAAAGACAGACTGAGACGCAGAAAGAGAGGATGAAGACTTAGCAGAGGCGCGTGGGGGGCTGGAATCATGCACTTTTGTTCTCAAGAGGCTGTTAAATACACATTTCCTTTTTCTGATGTCCCAGTGGTGTTTGGGAGTGTGTCCTGGCCCAGACCCTGAGTGTGTCTGCACATGCCCCCCAGCAGCCTCTCTGCCGCCACCCACTCCCACATCAGAAAACACATCAGTGGAAGAAGAAGTTCCCAAGCTGTGGGAGCCTCGCGCTCATTTGTCCTTTTCTTTTCATGTGGGCAACCTCAAGTACCCCCTTAATGCCTCCACAGGATTTAAGAGGAAAAGCTGCAGCCGGCAGCTGCTGATCATCGTCACTGACGGTCTGATCTTCAGCAGGCTTCAGCACACGTTTTGGAGGTTTGCTGGCCTGGAGTACTCAATGCCAAGAGGAAAAGACATCATCAGTGGTTTTAGAGAAGCAGCTGCTGCTGATCTAATCGAGCTTTAAAATGACTTCCAGACTACATGGAGTCCAGACAGTGATAAAGGCTATTCACAGGTGGAAAACATTTAAGACATCTGTCAGTCCTCTCAGGAGTGGACCTCAGCAGCAGATTCACCTCAAGATCAGACCGGAGAAAGACCTCAGAGCCTCCGGGGGTCTCTGAGCAGGTCACATGTTCAGAAACTAACTCTTCACAAAAAGTCAAGATTTTTCTCATAAAAAGGTTTGAACTTTGTGGAAAACGTTTGTCATTTTGAGAAGAAAAAAAAAGTCACAATTATACACATCAGCCATTCCCAAACTTCAGAATACCAAGGCCCAGTTTGAAATGTAAAAAATCTTTAATCAGAACTGTGATCAACATTCAGGACTAGTAGCTATGTTCTGACATTAATGTAAGGAGTCAACAAATAAGGTGACACTTGTCATATTAAGTTACGATGACAGTATAACACTTAACTGGTTTGTTTTATTACTTCTTAATGTTTTTAAATCATGTCATTAATATTTTACAGTAATTAAAAACATATTTAAAAAAAAAGATCAATGATTTAAAACATATTTGTTTGATTTTAATGACCTCTCACGGCCCACCTGCAGTCCCGCGACGGCCCACCAGGGGGCCGCGGCCCACACTTTGGGAATCACTGATACACATGAAACTGAAACTGGGTCATGTGACAGGAAATGATCCAGATGCAGCAGTAGATCTGCATCAGAGTGATGAGACAGAATAGTATGAAGGTTCTGGAACGTTCTAGTCAGAGTCCAGACCTGAACTGGACTGAGATGCTGTGGTGGACCTTCAGAGAGCTGTGGAGACCTGAACTTCCAAGAACCTCAATAAACTGAAGCAACGTCGGAGAAGAGAATGGAGCAGAACTCCTCCAGAACCATGAGACCCTGCTGAGGTGCTGCTGCTGGAGGAGGATCTAGAAGCTGCTGGATCATGGAGGTACTTAGCATTACCCACATATGCTTTTTCTTCTCTCTGGATTCATTTCTGTTAAATAAATAACAGCAGTCACGAAAGGTTCCGTGTTGTTTTTTGTCTGAGGTCATATTTGCTTTGTGATTCAAGTATGTCATGATAAATGCTTTTCTTTGTTTTGTTTTTTTTCTGCTTTTAACTCCCTGTTCACCACCCAGAAATAGAAAAGAGCCTCCCAATGGAAAAACACTGCGGTGATTAATAAATACTGATATGAATCAAGGAAACAGAAGAGTCCGGGGACAGATAAGGTCGTCTCCAACCAGCTCCTCTGAGGGGACATGTTTTATTTGTGTGATGTCTGTAGATACTGGCCATACTGGCCACCACTGAGCTTCACGCTGGAAATACACATAGAGATGCACAAAGTTCATCAATAAAAGTTTATTACACCGCAACAAACAGCAGCTGAAATACAAGAAATCAGCACCGAGTTCTGGTTGAGAGCGACCCAGAGTCAGTGAGACGGTCTGCCAGGCAGCTGGATGGGCTTACTGGTTTCCAGTTTGGATCTGGCAGACCGCCGAGGGTTTGAAACAAAACTGAGTGTGAGATGAAATTATTTCAGAACAGACTTGCTGCAGCGCAGAAGCGAGAGAAAGACTGAAGACAAGAAAATCACTCTTAATTCTGAGTCCCTAAAAAAAGAAGATCCCTGAAGAGATAAACTCTGAATTAAAGCCGACATCTCTGAAAGCTGGTTTCTAGAATCAGCAGCTCTGGACAGTAAATGACTCCAGTTAAGACCTCTGGCTCACTGAACCATAAAGGTCACAGTTATGATCAATTTAAGAGCTCAAATAAACTCAATAAGTAAATTATATGTAAAAGAAGATAAATAGCCCCACATTGTCAGATCTAAAATTTTCAGTCTTGGCAGGACTGGAAATATATTCAGTGTGTAAAACAGATTACTGTGTAAAAATATGCACGACTGGAGCAGCGCCACAAATGAGAAACAGGATGTGAATGAAAGAATGGAAGCACGTGCGCTTTAAAGGCTTCAAACGTTTCCCTCCGTTCATCTGACAGCTTTATTAAGTAAAAGGCACTGTGATTCACAGATAAAGATGAAACAGTGTAAATATGATCATGCATTAATAATTCAAATGTAAAACCACAAAAGTCTTCCAGGATTAGAGCGCGTGGTCTGGAGAAGACGAGCTGCTGTTACCACAAACCTCCAGCGGGGGGCGGTGCAGCGCGTCAGATTTCTCCGTGCGTGTCTTATCTGACAGCGTCAGATGTCTGTTTACTCGATCCAGACTGTGTTCTTAATGACACACAGACGCTGTTACACAACGACACGTGTCAGGAGGGAAAATGGTTTTTAATGGAGGGACATCTGCAGAGCCGCTGCTCCGCAGCTGAACGACGACCGGAGGATCTGGAGCGATGACGCGCCCGTGACGAGCTTTCTCAGACCGGCTAATTGAAAACTGATGCCGGGGAGTTGGGGGGGGGGCTGATTGGAACCGCTGCACCACAAACACGCTCGGATCTGGACGGTACTGACAGATCTGCTCAGGAGAACCTCCCTCCTCCCCCTCCTCCCCCTCCTCACACTCTCCGTGACCCTCACATCAGCGTTTCAGTCTCTCCATCACCGCGTTGCCACAGCAACGGGCCGGGGGGCACGGGCCATGCAGTAAAGTTGAGTGGAGCGTTTCAGGTGGAGGTCGATAACCGTCTTCTTTTACACTAATTTAGCTTTCTAGTAAACAGGGTTTGTGAGCCGTCGTGATGACGACAGCAGATATAAAACCAGATCTTTCAGTAAAGAGTGCGGGGCTGCTGAGATGTGACCCGTGCAGCCCGGCAGCCCTGATAGGATCTGGAGGAGGGTTCACGGGAGTGTCAGTGATGAGCAGATAGCCTCTTGACTTCTCTGAGTGCTGTTGCAGAGTTGGAGGCTTAACACCTCTCTGCAGCTCTGAGCCCATCCTCCGTCAGCAGGCCATCAACAACCCTGGGGGGTCATGGGGTCTGAAGTGGAGGGTGAGTGGACAGAAACCCACACGAGGCGCTGCAGGACTGGACATCTGTGACCTGGACATGAAGCTTCCCTATTAAAGGTCAACTTAAAAAAAGGGAAAATGTGAGGAAAATAGAGGCTCCAATCAGACAAATGGATGGATTTTAAAGGAAACTGCAGCCGTTTTTCCACAGAACGAAATAACTGAAAATATTCTTAAAGCAGCACAAAAGAGCATTTTCATGTTGAAATATCACCTTGGGTTTCTCTGAAGGGATATTTGAGGGTTTCCAGGAAGAGTGGTCCAGCTCTCGTGGTCACATGTCCTCCCAGGCAACCCTGGACCTGCTCCTGGTTCCTGCTCCTGGTTCCCGCTCCTGGTTCCTGCTCCTGGGTCCTGCTGCCTTCATCAGGGACCAGAACCACGTGGACCGCAGCAGCTCTGACTCAGACCAGAATACGTGATGTTAGTGCAGGAGGGAACGGAGCCACATCAGAACAAATGTCCACTTTAGTCCTCCAGATGTTTCAGAGATGTTTTATTTCAAGTTTAAACTTAGTTTAAATAAACTTGAAATAATGACTGAATTCATATCCCGACTTGACCCCGATCTTAGCTTTGTTCAACGGCTCTCTGCATCTGAGTCCTGGTACACAAACCTGCCAAACTGCTGCTTTATTTCCCTGATAAAGACGTTAAAAACGAGCCCAGGGCTCATCTTAAGACGGGACTTATTGTCCCGGTCCTGACCAAACACCTCCATCTGATTTACTCTTTATTTGATTCTGGGGCATCATGGCGCCACTAACGGCTACCGTCTCTGGATCACTGATTTATGTCAGTGAAATAATAATCTCGCTGAATTCTTCTTCAAATGTTCCTCTTTTCATGCTTCTGAAAACACTAATAACTTGATCAAGCATTTTTTCATACGTGCACAGCTACGTGCACAGATCCACGTGGGGTAAAGGTCAGTAAATCGTTGTTTGTGTGCTGCTGTGGCTGCAAGGTTCCCATGGTTGCAGCACTGGCCAGGTCACAACCTGGATCCAGCTGTAAATAATCCAGCTGTGAATGACAGCTGGGAGGGAGGGGGTGATGGTTGCTATGGAAACAGTGGATTCAGTGCCCCTCGCTGTTTCTGTTTCCAGTTTAATCTTCATCTTTATTTTAGCTTAAAGTTCCAGTGCTTTGGTATGTAAAAAAAAAAAAAAATCACATGATTTCCCTGATAAATCACATCGTATACATAAAATCAAGTAATGAATTTAAAATCGTGTAAAGGTCACTTTTATTTAAATGTTCTGCTGCCATATAAACTAAAGTATCAGTACATTTGTTGTTCAAATACATTTAACATCAGCACTTGTCAGTAACACATATTTAGTGTAAAACTCATCTTAAATAATATAAAATAAATGAAAGCTTATTGACACTGCCAGGGCATTAATGTCAGCAGAAACTTTTGACGAGTTCAACTTAGCAGTTTAACCTTGTTTCTGTCTAATCCTCCGTCTGGAAGGACTTAAAAGTGTCCATGTTAAAGTTCTGTAACTTTGCTGCTCCTCCTCTAGTGGTCAGTAGAGGAACTGCAGCCTCTAGTGGTCAGTAGAGGAACCGCAGTCTCAGTAGAGGAACTGCAGTCTCAGTAGAGGAACTGCAGTCTCTAGGGTCAGTCTCTAAGTAGAGGAACTGCAGCCTCTACTGGTCGGTAGAGGAACTGCAGCTCTAGTGGTCAGTAGAGGAACTGCAGCCTCTAGTGGTCGGTAGAGGAACTGCAGCCTCTAGTGGTCAGTAGAGGAACTGCAGTTTCTAGTGGTCGGTAGAGGAACTGCAGCCTCTAGTGGTCAGTAGAGGAACTGCAACTGCAGCCTCTAGAGGTCGATAGAAGGAACTGCAGTCTCTAGTGGTCAGTAGAAGAACTGCAGCTTCTAGTGGTCAGTAGAGGAACTGCAGTCTCTAGTGGTCAGTAGAAGAACTGCAGCCTCTAGTGGTCTGTAGAGGAACTGCAGTCTCTAGTGGTCAGTAGAAGAACTGCAGCCTCTAGTGGTCAATAGAGGAACTGCAGCCTCTAGTGGTCGGTAGAGGAACTGCAGCCTCTAGTGGTCAGTAGAGGAACTGCAGCCTCTAGTGGACAGTAGAGGAACTGCAGCCTCTAGTGGTCAGTAGAGGAACCGCAGCCTCAAGTGGTCAGTTAGAGGAACTGCAGTCTCTAGTGGACAGTAGAGGAACTGCAGTCTCTAGTGGACAGTAAAGGAACTGCAGTCTCTAGTGGTCGGTAGAGGAACTGCAGCCTCTAGTGGTCAGTAGAGGAACTGCAGTCTCTAGTGGTCAGTAGAGGAACCGCAGCCTCTAGTGGTCAGTAGAGGACTTGCAGCCTCTAGTGGTCAGTAGAGGAACTGCAGCTTCTAGTGGTCAGTAGAGGAACTGCAGCCTCTAGTGGTCAGTAGAGGAACTGCAGCCTCTAGTGGCAGTAGAGGAACTGCAGTCTCTAGTGGTCAGTAGAGGAACTGCAGCCTTAGTGGTCAGTAGAGGACTGAGCTGCAGTCTCTAGTGGTCAGTAGAGGAACTGCAGCTCTAGTGGACCAGTAGAGGAAACTGCAGTCTAGTGGTCAGTAGAGGAAACTGCAGCCTCTAGTGGTCAGTAGAGGAACTGCAGCCTCTAGTGGTCCAGTAGAGGAACTGCAGCTCTCAGTAGTGGTCAGTAGAGGAACTGCAGCCTCTAGTGGTCAGTAGAGGAACTGCAGTCTCTAGTGGTCGTAGTAGAGGAAACTGCAGTCTCTAGTGGTAGAGGGCACTAGAGGTGCTAGTGGTCAGTAGAGGACTTGCAGTCTCTAGTGGTCAGTAAGGAAACTGCAGCTCTAGTGGTCAGTAGAGGAACTGCAGCCTCTAGTGGTCAGTCAGAGAGGAACTGCACTATGGCAGCCTCTAGTGGTCAGTAGAGGATCTGCAGCCTCTAGTGGTCAGTAGAAGAACTGCAGCCTCTAGTGGTCAATTGAGGAACTGCAGCCTCTAGTGGTCAGTAGAGGAACTGCAGCCTCTAGTGGTCTGTAGAGGAACTGCACCCTCTAGTGGTCAGTAGAGGAACTGCAGCCTATAGTGGTGCAGCCTCTAGTGGTAGAGGAACTGCAGCCTCTAGTGGTCAGTAGAAGAAAACTGCAGCCTCTAGTGGTCAATTGAGGAACTGCAGCCTCTAGTGGTCAGTAGAGGTACTGCAGCCTCTAGTGGTCTGTAGAGGAACTGCACCCTCTAGTGGTCAGTAGAGGAACTGCAGCCTCTAGTGGTCAGTAGAGGAACTGCAGCCTCTAGTGGTCAGTAGAGGAACTGCAGCCTCTAGTGGTCAGTAGAGGAATTGCAGCCTCTAGTGGTCAGTAGAGGAACTGCAGCCTCTAGTGGTCTGTAGAGGAACTGCACCCTCTAGTGGTTGGTAGAGGAACTGTAGCCTCTAGTGGTCAGTAGAGGAACTGCAGCCTCTAGTGGTCAGTAGAGGAACTAGAACTTTCAGCGTTCACTGAAGGCTTCAACTTGGAGGTGTGGATGTTGGTGCTTGTTTGAAACCAGTGCTGCTGGACCTAAATCGAGGGCTGGAGGAGGTCCAGTTCAGCACCAGCTGGGTGATCAACCAGCCAGTAGAACTGACGGCAGCATTTGGGTCCTTGGGTTCTGGGCAAAAGTATTCAGTTCAAAAAAACTCCAGGTAAACCGGCGAGGTGGCTCAGCTGGAGGAGTCAGCTGTTCCTGCTGCTGCCAGGGCTGATGTCCAACGGCTAGCTCAGCTAGCTCAGGTAGCTCAGGTAGCTCAGCTCCATCCTCAGAACCTTCCAGACCAACCAACAGCTGCTCATGTGGTCTGTTAGAACAATTAACATCACAACAACCAGATGAGCTTTAAAATAAGAGTGATTCCGCTCAGTAAGGCCTTTATTTACAGCTTAGTAGCCTAAGAATTGTTGAACATAGTTGTTGAAGATGGAGGCAGGGGAGGAAGAAGAGAAGTGATGAAGTGGAGGATGAAGAAGACAGGAAAGAGGACTGAATGCCAATACATTTACACTCACAATTAACAGTGAGCCTCAGAGGCCAGCATGGATGTGTGTGGACCTGTGGATTGATGTGTGGTCAAATCAAAGAGGAAGGCTGCTGGATTGCGGTTGAATGGAGCTTAATTTACATGCTAATGTGCGTCTGTTTGGTGTGTGTGTGTGAGGGGGGGGTTTTTACACCGCTGAGATGAGCTGACTTCGTCTGATGTCGCACAGACTGACAGACCTGACAACACTAAGCCGTGAATCTGCCAAGTTTCTGAGCTTCCAGCTTCTTTGTCAGACTTTCATCATTTCATTTGTCAGAGATGTGGGCGGGGCTTCCATTTCTCATGTTGTTCCATTTATTATATCCTGTTTGCGTAAACAGGTCAACAGCAAGACCTCGGCATTCACCATCAGCATCGACTGCTGCTCCCTGAGAGTTCCCAGCAGCCCCGGGGTTTTTCTGTGCTGCACACGCATGTCAACAGACGAACTGAAATGTACAAATGTTTTACAGACACAAGAATGTGCACGTGAAACCTTCTCTGATTCAGTTTGCCCCAAAACGTGATGTTCAATTAAAGGTGGGGTAGGTGTTCTTTTTTTGCAGCACTTTTTACAATATTGCCTGAAAACCTTTTCACATTCCCATTGCACCCACTGAAATAAAATGTTTGCAAAAAAAAAAGAAACGTTTTGGTCCAGTCTAGATGGTATAATCAGAGAAAAACTCTGACCAAACAAATAGTGATCATCATTGCTTTCATTGGCTGACTAATACGTCCATCAAATATCAATGCAATCCCACCCACCCCTCCCTCCCTGCGGTTCATGTAGTCATGAATCGTGTGAAGGCGTGGTTTCAGGTTCCGTTCCGTTTTTTCAAAGAACACCTACCTCACCTTTATGTCACAGAAGCACACAAACACGATGTGTTTAAGCTGATAACAAATGAGCTGGGATCATTTCCAGTGATGTCTTCCAGCCTTCAGCTGTTCCTCGTGGGTTTTTCTTCAGCTCATAGAAAATTCTGCGTTTGTGGAGTGGTTGAGTGTTTTAAAGTGTTTTTATTAGTGCTGGGACAAATAACGCGTTATAATCGCATTAACTCATCATTTTTTTTAACGCCAACATTTCCTTTATCGTGCATGTTGCTCACATGCTTTTATTTTGAAAAGTCAGTTTCTGGCTGCTGACGGATCCGGAAGAGAATTGAAAGAAAAACAGGAAAGTTACAGAACTCCTCTACAGACCACAAGAGGCTGCAGTTCCTCTACTGACCACTAGAGGCTGTAGTTCCTCTACTGACCACTAGAGGCTGCAGTTCCTCTACTGACCACTAGAGGCCGCAGTTCCCCTACTTAGAGGCCGCAGTTCCTCTACTAACCAAGAGGCTGCAGTTCTCTACAGTTCCTCTACTGACCACTAGAGGCCGCAGTTCCTCTATGACCACTGAAGTTCACTAGAACACTAGACTGCAGTTCCTCAATTGACCACTAGAGGCTGCAGTTTGTTACTGACCAACTAGAGGCGTTCCTCTACTACCACTAGGCTGCAGTTCCTCTATGACCAGTAGAGGCCGAGTTCCCCTACTGACCAAGAGGCTGCAGTTCCTCAATTGACCACTTGCAGTTCCTTTACTGACCACTAGAGGCTGCAGTTCCTTTACGACCACTAGAGGCTGCAGTTCCTTACTGACACTAGAGGCTGCAGTCCTTTATGCAGTTCCTTTATTGACCACTAAAGGCGGCAGTTCCTTTATTGACCACTAGAGGCTGCATTTCCTCTACTGACCACTAGAGGCTGCCGTTCCTCTACTGACTACTAGAGGCTGCAGTTCCTCTACTGACCACTAGAGGCTGCATTTCCTCTACTGACCACTAGAGGCTGCATTTCCTTTACTGACCACTAGAGGCTGCAGTTCCTCTACTGACCACTAGAGGCTGCATTTCATCTACTGACCACTAGAGGCTGCAGTTCCTTTACTGACCACTAGAGGCTGCATTCCCTCTACTGACCACTAGAGGCTGCATTTCCTCTACTGACCACTAGAGGCTGCATTTTCTCTACTGACCACTAGAAGCTGCAGTTCCTCTACTGACCACTAGAGGCTGCATTTCCTCTACTGACCACTAGAGACTGCAGTTCCTTTACTGACCACTAGAGGCTGCAGTTCTTTTACTGACCACTAGAGGCTGAAGTTCCTCTACTGACCACTAGATGCTGCAGTTCCTCTACTGACCACTAGAGGCTGCAGTTCCTTTATTGACCACTAGAGGCTGCAGTTCCTCTACTGACCACTAGAGGCTGCAGTTCCTTTATTGACCACTAGAGGCTGCATTTCCTCTACTGACCACTACAGGCTGCCGTTCCTCTACTGACTACTAGAGGCTGCAGTTCTTTTACTGACCACTAGAGGCTGCAGTTCCTCTACTGACCACTAGAGGCTGCATTTCATCTACTGACCACTACAGGCTGCAGTTCCTCTACTGACCACTAGAGGCTGCAGTTCTTCTACCGAACACTAGAGGCTGCAGTTCCTCTACCGACCACTAGAGGCTGCATTTCCTCTACCGACCACTACAGGCTGCAGTTCCTCTACTGACCACTAGAGGCTGCAGTTCTTCTACCGAACACTAGAGGCTGCAGTTCCTCTACCGACCACTAGAGGCTGCATTTCCTCTACCGACCACTACAGGCTGCAGTTCCTTTACTTACCACTAGAGGCTGCAGTTCCTTTATTGACAACTAGAGGCTGCAGTTCCTCTACTGACCACTAGAGGCTGCAGTTCCTTTATTGACCACTAGAGGCTGCATTTCCTCTACTGACCACTAGAGGCTGCCGTTGCTCTATTGACTACTAGAGGCTGCAGTTCCTCTACTGACCACTAGAGGCTGCATTTCCTCTACTGACCACTAGAGGCTGCAGTTCTCCTACTGACCACTAGAGCTGCAGTTCCTCTACTGACCACTAGAGGCTGCAGTTCCTCTACTGACCACTAGAGGCTGCAGTTCCTTCTACTGACCACTAGAGGCTGCATTTCCCTCTACTGACCACTAGAGGCTGCATTTCTCTGACCACTGACCACTAGAGGCTGCAGTTTCTCTTACTGACCACTAGAGGCTGCAGTTCCTCTACTGACCACTAGAGGCTGCAGTTCCTCTACTGACCACTAGAGGCTGCAGTTCCTTTACTGACCACTGAGGCTGCAGTTCCTCTACTGACCACTAGAGGCTGCAGTTCCTCTACTGACCACTAGAGGCTGCAGTTCCTTTACTGACCACTAGAGGCTGCAGTTCCTTCTACTGACCACTAGAGGCTGCATTTCCTCTACTGACCACTAGAGGCTGCAGTTCCTTTACTGACCACTAGAGGCTGCAGTTCCCTACTGACCACTAGAGGCTGCAGTTCCTCTACTGACCACTAGAGGCTGCATTTCCTTACTGACCACTAGAGGCCTGCAGTTCCTCTACTGACCACTAGAGGCTGCATTTCCTCTACTGACCACTAGAGGCTGCATTTCCTTTACTGACCACTAGAGGCTGCAGTTCCTCTACTGACCACTAGAGGCTGCATTCCTCTACTGACCACTAGAGGCTGCAGTTCCTTTACTGACCACTAGAGGCTGCATTCCCTCTACTGACCACTAGAGGCTGCATTTCCTCTACTGACCACTAGAGGCTGCATTTTCTCTACTGACCACTAGAAGCTGCAGTTCCTCTACTGACCACTAGAGGCTGCATTTCCTCTACTGACCACTAGAGACTGCAGTTCCTTTACTGACCACTAGAGGCTGCAGTTCTTTTACTGACCACTAGAGGCTGAAGTTCCTCTACTGACCACTAGAGGCTGCAGTTCCTTTATTGACCACTAGAGGCTGCAGTTCCTCTACTGACCACTAGAGGCTGCATTTCCTCTACTGACCATTAGAGGCTGCATTTCCTTTACTGACCACTAGAGGCTGCAGTTCCCTACTGACCACTAGAGGCTGCATTTTCTCTACTGACCACTTGAGGCAGCAGTTCCTTTACTGACCACTTGAGGCTGCAGTTCCTCTACTGACCACTAGAGACTGCAGTTCCTTTACTGACCACTAGAGGCTGCAGTTCTTTTACTGACCACTAGAGGCTGCAGTTCCTCTACTGACCACTAGAGGCTGCAGTTCCTTTATTGACCACTAGAGGCTGCAGTTCCTCTACTGACCACTAGAGGCTGCATTTCCTCTACTGACCACCAGAGGCTGCATTTCCTTTACTGACCACTAGAGGCTGCAGTTCCCTACTGACCACTAGAGGCTGCATTTCCTCTACTGACCACTTGAGGCAGCAGTTCCTTTACTGACCACTTGAGGCTGCAGTTCCTCTACTGACCACTAGAGGCCTGCATTTCCTCTACTGACCACTAGAGGCTGCATTTCCTCTACTGACCACTAGAGGCTGCAGTTCCTCTACTGACCACTAGAGGCTGCAGTTCCTCTACTGACCACTTGATGCTGCAGTTCCTTTACTGACCACTAGAGGCTGAAGTTCCTCTACTGACCACTAGAGGCTGCAGTTCCTTTACTGACCACTAGAGGCTGCAGTTCCTTTACTGACCACTAGAGGCTGCAGTTCCTCTACTGACCACTAGAGGCTACAGTTCCTCTACTGACCACTAGAGGCTGCAGTTCCTCTACGGCTGACTCAGTTCTCGGTGGCAGTTTTCAATCTCTACTGCAGCAAACTTCAGCTAAAATACAAGAAATAAACTCAATTCTGGGTGAAGAATGCTCAGTGTTACTGGAATTATCTGTCCATGCAGCAAAATGTCTTCACTGGTTTCCAGTTTAGAGCTGGTAGATGTTCAAGGGCTAGAAAAATGTGTTTTAGTTCCAATGGGACTAAAGAGCAGAACTACTGTAGTTGGTAAAACAGTCGTATCTGTGGGTCGGCAGGTCAGCTGACACAGGTGATCCTGAGGGCACAGAGGGTTAGGGTTACCCATTCAGAACAGCTTCAGTCATCTCACATTTCCAGATCTACGGTCTCAGATCTGTTGTCACATGATGTCGTCTAACAGTATCTTTGTCTCCAGTTCAGTCAGAGGACGTCAGGCTGCTGCTTGTCTTCCTTCTTGATTAGGGCCTGTTAAGGTGGACCAATTCAACCATTCTGGACCTGTGATTAGTCTGTCTTCAGGTCCGTTCGGATCCAGTTTGTTAAATGAACTGTCACTTTGGATTACTCAGCGTGAAGGTGTCCTCGCTGCCTCTGACGTGCCATCCCTTTCCCACCTCGCCCTCTCACTTTCTTTCATCTTCTCTTCATTTTCAGACCGTTTCTTCTATCAGCCCTGAATTTGAGCAGTCTGAATCCATCTTCTCCTCCTCTTTTTCATCTTTCCCTTTTTAGTTTTGCTCCTGACCTCCAATCCTCCTCCTGAGGGACTCGTAAACCCTTCTGATCCAGAAATGGAGCCTGTCCGACCGCCGTTCAGCTCCAGCTAGACGTCTTCAGCGTCTTCAGCTCAGGTGAAGGCCGAAGCTGCTGGCTGCTGACATCAGCTTTATCCCCAGACCCTTCCAGACCAGCCCAGACCGGGTCCCAGTGGTCTGTGACCAGCACAAGGTCTTTATTTACACCTCAGAAGTCAAGCGGAGCAGTTAAAGTGATCCACACTTCCTAATTCAGCAGAAATGTGTGGTTTTGTCTCATTTTACCTGATGAGGTTCATAAAAGTTCACCCCTACAGTTTGATGGATGTGAAATGTAGCTAAATGGATTCGGGTTCAGTTCTGATCAACATTACAGCTCTAAAAGAGGACATCTCTGCTGCCTGAAAGGTAACACTGATACGCTGGTTCTGATTGGTTCAGTGTGAACAGCTGAAGGTGAGATGAGAAGAAGGTCTGAGGGATTCATGAGGGAGCTTTTCCAGGAGGGTTTCATCTCCTTCTGCCTGTTGTCTCACAGTGAGTAACATCTGTTTGTGGCTCTCTCTCCCGCTCTCTCTCTCACACACACGCACACACACACACACACCCACACACACCCACACACACACACAACAACAACAACAACAAAGGCTGTAATCCAGTCATGAAAAAGCTGCCAGCTGACTTCTATGCAGAAAGTCAGATGAATTCAAACACTCATTCATCTTCCACACTGCTCACACATGCACACTCACACATGCACACTCACTCACTCATATATATATGTGTGTGTATGTGTGTCATATGCCAAACAGAGTGTGTTGAAAACCCGTTCTTGGTGTGTTGGTGAAGATTTGGTCATTTAAATGAGATTTTATTGTTGACCGTGAAGGCCGCAAAGGTGATTCATTGTCTGAGAACTTTAACTCATGACTGAACATCTGTTTGCATCTGGGTGTCTGTGGAAATGTGTGTGAGCCTCAGAAGCTTCAAAATCTAACAGTGCTGCTCAGTTCCAGCTTTCTTCACCTGCAGCCAACAGGCCGAATGCACGGGGTCGTGGGTTTGACCGCATGGCGCCGTGTGGGAGCACAGCAGCGTGCTGTGTTCACGTGCACGTCCTCAGGCCGACAGCAGGACAGCGCCAGCGCGGTGACGGATGAAGCCCAGGCTGCAGGGCCCTGTGGTCGAGCTGCACAGCAGGGCTCACCTGCACGGCAGGGCTCACCTGCCTCTGGGCAAATTCAGACTCCTGCAGGACGGAAGAGTCTCGCTGCCAGAGCCGCTCGGCTTTAACGGCAGCATGGACACCGCGGCACGGCAGAGAGCAGATGTTTCCAGCCTACAGCATCTCTCAACCCTCGGCTGCTCATCTGGAAAAACAAAGCTCACACGGTGTAAAGACACAAACCCCAGATTCAAAAAAGTCAGGACATTGTTTTGAAGATAAATAAAAGCAGGATGCAGTGATTTTGAAATTTTAGAAACTTTTCCTACAATTTTCTTAAAACAGAACATGTTGACATCCTACATCCTACAAGTTCATGAAAAATACATATTTCTTTTAATCTGATGACAGCAACATTTCTCAGAAATGTTGGGACAACAAAAGACTGGAGAGGTCAGTGGTAGTAAAAAGAAACACCAGGAGCAACATCTAGAACCAATGAGCTTAATTATCCACAGGTCAGAGAGAAAAAGATCATCCTGGACAGTCAGAGTCCGTCAGACAGTGTTGGGCAAGTTCACCTTTTACACAAACTAGTTCAGTTCATAGTTCATAGAAATCAAAATGAACTAGTTCAGTTCATCATTTCAAAAAATTAACTAAATAGTTCATTTTTAGTTCATTTAAAAAAAATTCTTTTTAATGTTGCTGCAAGCAAATATTTGTCAATATGATTACCACTGCCCATATACTACCCCACCACAAACTGCAATTATTTTATCAATTTTATCTGTCGAAAACTATTGGTCCGATTCTGAATCCTGAATCAACCAGGGTTCACATTAGGATTGAAGGAAAAGCTCATGTAAAACTGTCATTTCCCTTTCAGCTTCTCTCTACAGCAGCCATTCCCAAACTTCAGAATACCAAGGCCCAATTTGAAATATGAAAAATCTCTGCAGCCCAACGAAACCTTTAATCACAACTGTGATCAACATACAGGACAAGGAACCATGAT
The DNA here is from genome assembly GCA_018398805.1 of Hirundichthys speculiger. Classification (NCBI taxonomy): domain Eukaryota; kingdom Metazoa; phylum Chordata; class Actinopteri; order Beloniformes; family Exocoetidae; genus Hirundichthys; species Hirundichthys speculiger. The sequence goes on from JAGFBZ010000239.1 coordinate 16,257, forward strand.
CCGATATTAATGTTAAGATGACAGTAGAATAACACTTAACTGGTTTGTTTTATTACTTCTTAATGTTTTTTTTAATCATGTCATGAATATTTTAAAGTATATAAAAACATATTTAAAAAAGATCAAACACATTTGTTTAATTTTAATGACCTCTCACGGCCCACCTGCAGTCCCAAGACGGCCCAGCAGGGGGCCGTGGCCCACACTTTGGGAATCACTGCTCTACAGTAGATTAAAAATATGAGGAAAAACTTGCTACTAAATGGTCTTTATTATAAGACAAAAACAGGTCCTTAAGGTGAAAATGTTTTTTCCCCCCATTTCAATATTTCATTCCCACCCAGGAGTCAGGGGTCTCCTCCAGCTCTGGGTAACTGCAGCTCTCATCTTCCTTCATGATCGTTTTAAACGTTTGATGACGTAATTGTCAGCGTGACAGCAGCGACAGCCGTGTTTCCATGTTTGATTGATTTCCTCAGATACATATCAGGCTCGTTTGTGGTGGATTTTAAATGGGGTTCGCTGGAAACCTTTGACTGGTTTTGACCGTGCGTGAACTTTGAAAGAGCGTCGTTCACAACTGCCCAAATGAACTCGTTCACGCCCCTCGCTGGTGAAGGAGAAAGAGAGCACGCTCAGTTCACGTTCACACAAAATATGAACTAGTTCATGAACTTTCGTTCAATGAACGCGTTCAGGTACAACACTGCTGTCAGAGATAAAGATGGACACAAGTTCACCAGTCTGAGAAGAACTGTCTCAAAGTATTTCAGAATAATGTGATGGACATAATCTGACATCTGGATCTTCAGGTCCTCAACCCACGTGACTGTCATGGTCTCATATATGAACATGATCCAGAAATGCTGCTGTCATTTGTGCTCCAGAACAGAGTGCTTAAAGAACAGAGAGAACATCCAGTTTTTCACCAGCTCCGCTCAGCATCCTGCATCTCTGAGAGTCTGGAGGTGCATTAGTGTCGATGGAGTGAACAGCTGGAACATCTGTAAAGGAATCATCACTGCTGGAAGGTTTCTACGCGTTTTAGAGCAACATCTGCTCCTAAGCAGACAATGTCTCCTTCAAAGATCTTCTGTATCTCAGCAGGACGAAGCTGAACCACCTACTGCATCATCACAGCAGCATGGCTGCACAGGAGAAGAGTCCAGCTGCTGAACTGTCCTGCCTGCAGTCCAGAACCTTCAGATCCAGGACTGTTGAGTAGCTCCAGTCCTCCATCAGACCACAATGAGACTGATCTGGTCTGGTCTCCTGAGTTGATGGTTTCATCAAGTGACCTGATGATGGAGACGGTTGACTCACAGTTCAGCAACGAATCAGGAGCTTCAGGTTCATAAAACACACCAATTTCAAGACTCCTTTTAAAACCTAAACCACAAGAGCTAACGACGCAGAAACAGGGTCTAAGAGGTAATTTCCTACATCAGGTTAGCTGGCCAGACCACTTTCACGGCTGTGTTTGATTTTATGGCCTCGTCCACGTTAATTCAGTTCAGATGACTCCTGCAGATAAAAAAGTGAAAAAGCATTTAGGCAGCACTGCTCTCATGGTCATTAAAACCAATTAAGCTTTTAGTTTGTGACATACACTAATGAGATTTGGGGACCTCTTTTAACAGCACGTTTCTAAATGTTTCAGATAAGCTGATGCTGAATGTGTTGAACAGAAACATAAAACTCCACCACAACTCCTTTCAATTCAATTTAATTCAATTCAATTTTATTTGTATAGCGTCTGTTACAATGTCAATTGTCTCTAGGCGCTTTACAGAGACCCAGATCATGACCCCCGAGCAAATATCATTAACTAAAATGAAAGCATGAAGCAGATGAAGCAGAGAAATGAAGAAAACAGTGAGCAGATTCCATCATCTCTGCTGCTCGTTCCTGACACCTCCCTCCCCTCCTCCCCTCCTCCCCCCTCCATCTCAGATAACCGTCTGGGTGGTGATGACAGGCCGACCTCCGTGTCCTCTCAGAGATCGGGTCATCGTGTCAGCTCACTCTGCAGGTAGATCTTCTCAGGTGTGTGTTTGTATGGGCCAGCGGTGAAAATATAATTGTCAGTCACACCTGCAACCACAGCGGCCAGTGTTTCTCATTTACCACAGAACTAAACCTGTTCTGAACCTGCAACCCGACTAATGTTCTAACACTGGTGGTGGTTTTAACTGGTCCACGGGTCAGCACTGGTCCTGGACTTGTTGAGTGTGACTGTGTCAGTTTAGGCTGCTGATTATCACTGATAGTTGGATGATATTTCAGTTTCTTCTTTGAATGGAGCACTGATCCTGATGCAGCTGCACCAGCATCACTCTGCTCTTCCTCTCATTACAGTCCAGCCCAGCTGTTTCATTTACTGTCATTTGAGAAAGTCTGTTAAAACTGTGGTGAACCACATTGTAAAAACTGTTGCTTAGATCCAACTTTTTAAAAAATGAGGCAACATTTTCCAACCATTTTTTTTAGTAGTTTAGTGAATTTCTTGTTTTTTTAATTTTGGAAAACTCAAAAATGTATATTTTACTGGGTTAAATTTTTTAGCACTGCCTTACAGAAAAAGCCCAAAAATGGAGTCTAACTGACTTAAAAAACAATCAGTTGTTAATTATATTATACTTAATTAAATAGATTAAAATCTATATGTATACATGAAGAAATTGATTTTTGACAAATTCATTAATTAATTGATATGTCATTTAAGCAGCATATTAATCAGTTTTGCAAGACTGCCTTTTATATCTCCGTAATATTGCCAAGATTAGGAGCATCCTCTCCCAGGGTGATGCTGAAAAATTAATCCACGCGTTTGTCAGTTCTAGACTGTACCGTACCGTACCGTCTTCTTCCGCTTATCCGAGGTCGGGTCGCGGGGGCATCAGCCGGAGTAAGGAAGCCCAGACCCCCCTCTCCCCGGCCACTTCCTCCAGCTCCTCTGGGGGGATCCCAAGGCGTTCCCAGGCCAGCCGAGAGACATAGTCCCTCCAGCGTGTCCTGGGTCTTCCCCGGGGTCTCCTCCCAGTGGGCCGTGCCCGGAACACCTCACCAGGGAGGCGCCCAGGAGGCATCCTAACCAGATGCCCGAGCCACCTCATCTGGCTCCTCTCGATGCGGAGGAGCAGCGGTTCTACTCTGAGCCCCTCCCGGATGACCGAGCTTCTCACCCTATCTCTAAGGGAGAGCCCGGCCACCCTGCGAAGGAAGCTCATTTCAGCCGCTTGTATCCGCGATCTTGTTCTTTCGGTCACTACCCAAAGCTCATGACCATAGGTGAGGGTGGGAACGTAGATCGACCAGTAAATCGAGAGATTCGCCTTCCGACTCAGCTCTCTCTTCACCACAACAGACCGGCGCAGCACCCGCATCACTGCAGATGCCGCACCGATCCGTCTGTCGATCTCCCGCTCCATCCTTCCCTCACTCGTGAACAAGATCCCGAGATACTTAAACTCCTCCACTTGGGGAAGGACCTCGTCCCCAACCCGGAGAGGGCACTCCACCCTTTTCCGGCTGAGGACCATGGTCTCGGATTTGGAGGTGCTGATTCTCATCCCAGCCGCTTCACAACCGGCTGCGAATCGCTCCAGCGAGAGCTGTAGATCACGGCTCGATGAAGCCAACAGAACCACATCATCTGCAAATAGCAGAGACCCAATCCTGAGGCCACCGAACCGGATCCCCTCGACACCTCGACTGCGCCTAGAAATTCTGTCCATAAAAGTAATGAACAGAATCAGTGACAAAGGGCAGCCTTGGCGGAGTCCAACCCTCACTGGAAACGAATCCGACTTACTGCCAGCAATGCGGACCAAACTCTGGCACCGGTCGTACAGGGACCGGACAGCCCGTATAAGGGAGTCCGGCACCCCATACTCCCGAAGCACCCCCCACAGGAATCCCCGGGGAACACGGTCGAACGCCTTCTCCAAGTCCACAAAACACATGTAGACTGGTTGGGCGAACTCCCATGCCCCCTCCAAGACCCTGAAGAGGGTGTAGAGCTGGTCCACCGTTCCACGGCCGGGACGAAAACCACACTGCTCCTCCTCAATCCGAGATTCGACTATCCAACGGACCCTCCTCTCCAGGACCCCTGAATAGACCTTCCCAGGGAGGCTGAGGAGTGTGATCCCCCTGTAGTTGGAACACACCCTCCGGTCCCCCTTTTTAAAGAGGGGGACCACCACCCCAGTCTGCCAATCCAGCGGTACTGTCCCTGACGTCCACGCGATGCTGCAGAGGCGTGTCAAGCAAGACAGCCCCTCAGCATCCAGAGCCTTGAGGAACTCCGGGCGGATCTCATCCACACCAGGGGCCCTGCCACCGAGGAGCTTTTTAACCACCTCGGCAACCTCAGCCCCAGAGATAGGAGAGTCCAGCCCTGAGTCCCCAGACTCTGCTTCCTCATTGGAAGACGTGTCGACGGGATTGAGGAGGTCTTCGAAGTATTCCCTCCACCGATCCACAACGTCCCGAGTCGAGGTCAACAGCTCCCCATCCCCACTGTATACAGTGTTGATGGAGCACTGCTTCCCCCTCCTGAGATGCCGGATGGTGGACCAGAATCTCTTCGAAGCCGTTCGGAAGTCGTTCTCCATGGCCTCTCCAAACTCCTCCCATGTCCGAGTTTTTGCCTCAGCAACCGCCAAAGCTGCGTCCCGCTTAGCCTGCCGATACCTGTCAGCTGCCTCCAGAGTCCCACATGCCAAAAAGGCCTTATAGGACTCCTTCTTCAGCTTGACGGCATCCCTCACTGCTGGTGTCCACCAACGAGTTCTGGGATTGCCGCCACGACAGGCACCAACGACCTTACGGCCACAGCTCCGGTCGGCCGCCTCAACAATAGAGACCCGGAACATAGCCCACTCGGACTCAATGTCCCCTGCCTCCCTCGGAACAGGATCGAAGTTCCGCCGGAGGTGTGAGTTAAAGCTCCTTCTGACAGGAGACTCTGCCAGACGTTCCCAGCAGACTCTCACAACACGTTTGGGCCTGCCAGGTCTGACCGGCATCCTCCCCCACCATCTGAGCCACCCACCACCAGGTGGTGATCAGTTGACAGCTCCGCCCCTCTCTTCGCCCGAGTGTCCAAGACATGCGGCCGCAAGTCCGACGATACGATTATGAAGTCGATCATCGAACTGCGGCCTAGAGTGTCCCGGTGCCAAGTGCACATATGGACACTCTTATGCTTGAACATGGTGTTCGTTATGGACAGTCCATGACGAGCACAGAAGTCCAACAACGAAACACCACTCTGGATCAGATCGGGGGGCCCTGCCTCCCAACCACACCCCTCCAGGTCTCACTGTCGTTGCCCACGTGAGCATTGAAGTCCCCCAGCAGAACAAGGGAGTCCCCAGATGGAACATTCTCCAATACTCCATCCAAGGACTCCAAAAAGGGTGGGTACTCTGAACTGCTATTTGGTGCGTAAGCACAAACAACAGTCAGGACCCGTCCCCCCACCCGGAGGCGGAGAGAGGCTACCCTCTCGTCCACCGGAGTAAACCCCAATGTACAGGCGCCAAGTCGGGGGGCAATAAGTATGCCCACACCAGCTCGGCGCCTCTCACCCGGAGCAACTCCAGAGTGGAAAAGAGTCCAACCCCTCTCGAGGATACTGGTTCCAGAGCCCAGGCCGTGTGTTGAGGTGAGTCCAACTATATCTAGCTGGAACCGCTCGACCTCACACACCAGCTCAGGCTCCTTCCCCGCCAGAGAGGTGACATTCCACGCCCCTAGAGCTAGCTTCTGCAGCCGAGGATCGGGCCGCCAGGGTCCCCGCATCCGGAGTTCACTGGAGTGGGGGCCCATGTTTCCCTTTCGGGCTGAGCCCGACCGGGCCCCATGGGCAAAGGCCCGGCCACCAGGCGCTCGCCTCCGAGCCCCACCTCCAGGCCTGGCTCCAGAGGGGGGCCCCGGTGACCCGCGTCCGGGCAAGGGAAACCTTGGGCCTCGGTTCTTCTCCATCATAAAGGTCTTTATGAGCCACACTTTGTCTGGTCCCTCACCTAGAGACCTGTTTGCCATGGGTGACCCTTCCAGGGGCATAAAGCCCCCGACACATAGCTCCTAGGATCACTGGGACACGCAAACCCCTCCACCACGATAAGGTGGTGACTCATGGAGGAGCAGTTCTAGACTGGATTATTGTAATGTGTTGTTAGCAGGATGTCTGAAAAGCTCGCTGAATAGCCTCCAACTGATCCAGAACGCAGGAGCGAGGGTGCTGACAGGAATCCGTTAGCGAGATTACATCTCTCCCGTGTTAGCCTCCCTCCATTGGCTTCCCGTGAAATTTAGAATTGAGTATAAAATTCGGCTTCTCACATATAAGGCCCCTAATGTCCTAGCTCCGCGCTATTTTCAAGACTTGATAGCACGTTACGCTCCTAATAGAACTCTCTGCTCTCAGAGTGCAGGATTACTCGTCGTTCCTAGAATATCTAAAAGTAGGTTTGGAGGACGGGCCTTCTGCTACCAGGCACCTTTATTATGGAACCAGCTACCAGTTTGGGTTCAGGAGTCTGACACCATCTCCATCTTTAAAACTAAATTGAAAACATTTCTGTTCAGTAAACACTACAGTTAGTCTAAACTATAGTGTGTAGGGGCTAATAGTTATAGCTATAGTTGTAGTAGCTCAGACTAGAGTAGCTCGTCTTAATCACAGGTTCGTCATAGCTATGCTGCTATAGGCCTACGCTGCAGGGGGACGCCAACATGATCTGCTGGGTGGTGTCTCCACTGCTCTTCTCCTTTTCCTTCCCTTTCCTCCTCCCTTCCTCCTCCTCCAGATCATTCATAATTACTTGGGAGCACCTTGTTACTGAAACTGTGCTCCATATTCTTTACTTTCATGTGGTTTGTTGTTCTGTTTTGCCCCCCTCCCCCCTTTTTTTTCTCTGTGTATTTGCAGGCCAGAGTTTCCTGGGTTTCACGATGACTTGCAGTTCCATCCCACTGACCACCAGACCCGGAGGACGCTTCCCAAACATGATAATGCAGTCCTCCAGATGAAACTGAAACTGATGTTTTACTATGAAAAAACTCTTTGCTGTTGTCTTAAATATCTTATGTCCTGACACAATAATTTGCATCAAAAAGACACAGGGATGTTTCATGAACCCAAGACTTCAGTCAGCTGTCACATGAGAAGATTTCTGAACGTCCTCAGCTGTTTTTCTAAAGAATAATTTTTTTCTTCACTCTTTGGTTTGAATGCTGCCAGTCGGATTATTTACTGACGGTTTGGTTGTCAGCTGCATCGATGTAAAACTGTCTCTGCTGTCAGCACACACTGACAAACGACCCACATAAATTACACAAATGTGTGTGCGTTCTTAGGCAAACACATCGCCGAGGTTGCGTGCTGGGTCAGGTGATGCAGACAGAAATGTCAAGAATCTCTTCAGCCAACCTCTCTGTGACCCCAGGATGAGGTCACCACAGGTCAGCGAAACCCGAGTCCAGGAGCTGGATTATCTCTGAGCGCACACAGATGGAGGCTGGCGGCGACGCTGTCGGGGCGGGTGTCAGCTCGGCCCTGAAGGGGAACAGACGGCGACGCACCCGCCGGAGCTGGGAGCGTGAACGTTTTTACAGCTGCCCATCTTCTGCAGATGTTTCTGGAGCACTCAGATGATCATCTGTGGGGTTAGGGTCAGAGACTCAACCACATTCACATTTCAAACCTGCAACATTTGAGAAAAAGAGTGATAGAGTTTAGTGACGTCAGCGTGCGGTTTTAATGATTTCATCCCCAATCAGAGTCCATGAAAGGCTGAGTCTTTAAGAGCGACAATGTTCCTCAGAGAAAGACTGGAGGAGGTTTGCAAACTTCTCCTTCTGCAGACCATCACCAACCACCCTGGTAGTCAGAACAGGAACTGCAGTTTTCTTTATTTCTGGTTCAAATCAGGAGTGAAATGATACATTTATCAATACATCGATTCCAACCGTGGACCGTCCAGGAGCGGCGACACAAATTAAATATGGATCATATTTGTAATACAGTGAACCCTTATTTTTCGCAATTAATGGGGACCGGCGCCCCCCAGTGAAAATCAAAATTCGCGAACAGGAGGCGGAGCCCCCCGAGCCTCAATAATGTGTTTAAAATATGCTTAAAAACCACAAAAAAGTAGCAAGACAAGACAAAGGCTCAACTGTGGTCTTTCTGTTTCCTTCACAGCCTCTGGTCTCTGAAAGAAACCGCTGCTATTGTGCTGTTTTTGGCTCGTAATTAGCGGCTAACACGCTAACAACAACAAAAGAAACAGTCCGGTTTTCTCTGCATGGAACGAGCACTTTATTCTGGCACTGCAGGAACTTGTAACATCACACAGGTTGTATTGTTGGGCTCCTGTCGGTTAACAGAGAATGTAAATCTATACACGCTGGGCTGCTGTTGATGCTCACTACACTTTACATCTAACCCCGTTTTCATTCTGCCGTCCCACGACACACACACTACATTACCCATATGGCCACACCATTACCCATAAGGCTACCTTCTTAAAGGGGCCAGGCTGGCTCACAGCATCTCTGCGCTGTGAGAGAACGCGCACAACATCCTGTGATGTTTCCGCAATTTTTTTCTTTTTTTATTATATTATATATTTCTGAAATAATCTGCGAATAACTAAAAACGCGGAACTTAAAGCGCGAATTGGTGAGGGATCACTGTATCTGTCCGTACATGTTTTGTAGAAGTGATTGTGTTCAATCATCACATCGATCAGCAGCTGAATCAAATCAAACCGAAATCGTTTGGTATCAGCGAACATCGACCTTCCAGGTAACATCGTATCATGATGGAACAGCCCCTTTATGCCAAATGACTAAATAAATCATCAGTAACAGACAGCTATGTCATTGCTGATCATCTTCGGTATCTATGGATTCATCTCACTGGAAACCAGTTTCCGTTGCATTGACCCTCCTGTTGATTCATGAACAAAATCAGTACTTTAATGTGAAGCATTATCTCTTATCCTGGAGGCGTTGTGTCTCTCTGCTGACTGAATGTGGTCATCAGGAAGCTGACTCACCTCGGAGACCTCCAGGAGGTGCTGACACATATCGGACCCAGACCGTGGCCCCGCTGGAGGCCCCGAGCGATCCTTCAGGAGACCGAGATGGAAACGTGTCCCGGTCAGGACAGAGCTCAGTCACGGACAGACGGACCTGTAGTTAACCGACGACCTCGCGTCCAGAGGAGAAGAACGGGAGCTCATAAGATCCGTGGCAGCAAATAAAGAGGTCAAGGAGTCAGCTCTCAGCAGCGACAGGACGGGAAGACGGAAGAAGGAGCTCACCGGTGAGTCAGAAGCTCCGGTTGGAACAACTGTGAACTGGCAACCTCAGCCTGACCTGGCAACAATAAGGATGTAAACAAAGATGACAAAACACCTCCTCAGGTGTCCCGCGGAGCCATTAAAGGGGGATGAACAGCACCGGACCAGGCCATCCAACAACTCACCCGGCCATCCAGCAACTCACCCGGCCATAACGATGTGACCGGCAAACACGAGGAAACGTGTCACTCATGCGTGAGGACAGAGTCATAAAAGGAAAACGACATCTTCTCGCCTGGAACATGTTTCATTATTCAGTCAGGAGGCCAAACGCTGCCTTATCAGCGATAACGAGTGGTTATGACCTCATCGTCTGGTCTGGAGGAGAGATGAACACTCCCCCGCTGCACCACGACTGATCACAAAAATGTCAGAGAACACAGGAGTTGTTCCAGGAGTTATGATTGTTGAAGCGCACACACTCGTCACGTCATATGCAGCTGTCAGTGAGGATGCACCACAGAAGAACTAAAGTAGAACCAGTCGCAAATAATCTACTATTCCTCTGTTAGGCTACAGGCGTGACAGGGATCTGAGATGTACAGACCTGGAAAAGAAGTGACGATGATGTCCAAGAAAGCATTAATGAGGTGAAGAGAAAATGGTTGGATGAAAAAAAAAACAATAAATTTCCCTACAAGGACAAAACTCTGCCATGTTGTATATAACTGTAGAAACATCTTCATCTTCATCATCTTCATCAGGAGCAACACCTGATGGAAACAGGTGACTTCACATGTAAACTCCATAGAGTAGCTTCTCCATCACTCCATCCATCCATCCATCCATCCATCCATCCATCCATCCATCAATCCATCCCTCCATCCATCCCTCCATCCAGCCAGCCAGCCATCCATCCATCCATCCATCCATCCATCCATCCATCCAGCTATCTATCCATCCATCCATCCATCAATCCATCCATCCATCCATCCATCCATCCATCCATCCATCCATCCATCCATCCATCCATCCAGCCAGCCAGCCAGCCAGCCATTCCATCCATCCATCCATCCATCCATCCATCCATCCATCCATCCATCCATCCATTCATCCAGCCAGCCAGCCATCCATCCATCCATCCCTCCATCCATCCATCCATCCATCCAGCCATCCCTCCATCCATCCATCCATTCATCCAGCCAGCCAGCCAGCCATCCATCCATCCATCCATCCATTCATCCAGCCAGCCAGCCATCCATCCATCCATCCATCCATCCATGCATCCATCCATCCATTCATCCATGTCACGGTGGAGCGGAGGGGCAGAGTCAGGCTACCGATGACAGAGAAGAGAGAGAGAGAGAGAGAGAGCGGTATCTGTCCGCTGAGCAGGGATCAGACTGATTATCAGCCACAACATTTCAGCGATCCTGCATTATGGCCAACTACAATGACCGACTCTGATAGAGTGAACCTCGTGCGCGTGATGGCAAAATGAACGTCTTTTTCAGAGAGGGCAAAGGAATTGCCGGCAGATGCAGAGGGCAGGCAATTTCCAAACTATTTGACATATTCCACATCCCACAATGGACGGGGAAAAAAAGATAGGGACTGGTTAACATATAGCAGCTCAAAAAAGGCCCTATTTTGCCTCCCATGTTTGTTGTTCTCTTTTAAAGTAGAAAAAAAGTCAACAAGTGCCCAAAATTCAAGAGATGGAGATGTTCATTTGGTTTTGAAGATATAAAACTGACAATTCAAGTTTTTATTTAAAGTTTGATATACATGTTTATTTACTGTATTATCAGTTGACAAAGAAAAAATTCTTCAAATTAAAATGCCTAATTTATTCTTCCCTGGTCTATTTTTCCTGCATGTATGAGAATTAGAAAATGTGTATGCATAAATCTTAATAATATTAGCAGGTCCTTTCATATATTACTAAAACTTCAGCTGCCATGGAGAGCTAAGATTTTCTCCTCATATACAATACCTTATTTATTGCATTACACATCACAATATATCAGACATAACTGGTGATGTTTAGTGACAAAAAAAAAAAACCATGGTGTAAGGGAGGGCCCATCTAACATTATCTTGTCCCGGGCCCAGACAAGACTGTCAGCTGGCCTGCATCCATCCATGCACTGATCCATCCATCCATCATTCATCCATCCTTCAATCCATTTATCAACCATCCTTCCATTGATTTATCCATCCATCCATCCATCCATCCCTCTCTCCGTGCATCATCTATCCATCCATCCTTCCATCATTTATCCATCCATCCATCTATCCATCCATCCATCCATCCACCAGCTTCTGTTTCACTAGGTTTGGGTTGTGGAGGTCTCACATTGGTAGGTTCTGGTTCTGTTCCCTACTTGGCTGCGAACGGCTCGGAGCTCAAGATCCCAACGTGGCCACATGGTCTGAGCTGAAATCCTGACACCTCCAAACAGAACCCTCTCTGCTCCTTGGCTGCTCCCAGAAATTAAGTCCATAAAAGTTATGAATGGAATAATGTCCTGATGAAGTCCAACTCTCACCTGGAGAGAGTCCAGCTGACTCCCACTGATGTGGACCAGACTCTCTTCATTTGTAGAGGGACTGGATGACTTCTACATGCCACTGATGCCATGTCACAGTCTTTACTGTACCTGTATGTTTGAGTGCAGGTTAGCCTACCTGGCTGTGGGTCTGTCCTTCCCTTCAGAACATCAGTCACTGCCAGACAAAAATGTGGCTTTTTGCTCGGTTTTAACAGCTTCTAGATGAACCAGGTGTGCTCCTGTCCAGCCTGCTGCTGGTTCCTCCACTCTGCGTTTCCTCATCAGCTTCTAGATGAACCAGGTGTGCTCCTGTCCAGCCTGCTGCTGGTTCCTCCACTCTGAGTTTCCTCATCAGTCACTGAGTTCACCCAGCTTCTGCTAACGTCTCTTCATTTCCTTCTACCAAGCCACCCGGCTTCTCCCAGAGCTCACAATAACCCCTTCTTGCATTGTCAACTTGGGTTTGAGCTGCGTCTAAAATCAGGTGGACTGGACTCAAACTCCTCCCCCTTTGACCTCAGACTTGATCAGAGTCTGTTGAGCAGCTGCTTCGCCATCAAAAGTAGCAGTCTGATGGCAAAATGTTGGTTTTCCAGGAAAGACCATTGACTTCAGTACAGAAAGATGCAGTTATACAGCGCTGACAATTTCATAACATCAACTTGTCATTTCATGTCATAAAGATGGATTAGTGTACTCAGAAGATGACCAGCTTTCAGGTTTAGGGTTAGGCTAACCCTAACCCCTCAGGGATCTGGACCCAGATTTTTAACCTCTCCCATGTCAAAGCCACCATCCCAGCTCACCTGAAACCAGTAACTACACACCTGCCAGCATGTAAGACTAACTTCAACAACACACCAGGGCCCGCCTCCCTCCTTCACTCTGAACTGCTCCACCGGGTCGCCATCACCCTCCACGCCACGCTGAGCCCGCTAGAACACCCATCAGAGACTCCTCCCATCCAGCTCACCACCTCCTTCACCTGTCGTCCTCAGGCAGGAGCTTCAGGTCACTTCAGGCTCCAACCACCACATTCCCAGTGGACACTGGTATTCCTCACAGCTGACACAGCTACCGTAAGATCGATATCTGAGCTAATATAGACCACAAAGGCTGATCGGTATTTTAATGCCTGTCTTTTAACATCACATGTTGGTCTTATTGGTGCCTGTCGTCTTTTTTATAACGGTTTATGTATTTTAGCACTGGCCTCTTTATTTTATTACTTTGTTACTAACAACATGAGCCGCACAGAATTTTATTGTGTTCAATAATATTAATTGCAATTATCAGTTATTGTTATGTAATAATTACAATGACAATAAAGATTCTATTCTATTCTGTTTAGTAAAAATCAAGATTTTACAATAAAAACTTTTTTTTGCTAATTTTGCTAATTTTTATTTATTTATTTATTTTTTTGCTTTTTACACCAAAAAGGTGAGATATTGCAAAATTCCTGAAATTTACAGTAAAAATAGATTTTTTTAAATGACATTATATGATAGATAAGAGTGTACATGTTTGTGTGTGTGTAAATATCTGTGCACGGCCCTGGCAGAAGTCTCAAAGTGTACGTTTAAGAGTGTGTAATGTCAGAGTTTGATGGGCGTGACCTCGCTTTCGCCCCAGCGGTGATGACGGCTGGTGGACGTTGGCTGTCACGCCCAGAAAATACACACACCACACACACATAACACCCCCCCCCCCCCCCCCCCCCACACACACACACACACACACACACAGAGAAAACACAAGGTGCTGAAAGATCATGGCACAATGGTTTTTGTGTGCGTGCGTGCACGCGCGTGTGCGTGCGTGTGTGTGAGAGCAGGGTCAGAGACATTGTCAGTGCAGATGAGCAGTCTCAGGTGTTCAGATTTGTTCAGGTCATTTAAAAGTAGACGTCCACATTTCTACATTTGACTCTTTGTTTTAGCTCCAAATAAAGACTCTGAATGGACTGTGTTTTCCAAGCATCCGGTTCTGGTTCTGGATGAGCAGGAATATGTGACCTGATCACCCCCCAGACTCTGCTCCCCCTCTGACCTCAACGGTCCGGCCTGCTGACAGAAACTTCTTCTAAAAAGAGAAAGAAAAACCTTTTCAGGTGGGTTCGTGACCTGTTGTCTCTTCACTTCCTCCTGGAACTGGATCCTCATGGATGCACTCATGAAATCATTCAAACTTTATTTCTAAAGCACATTTCATACAGCTGACTATCCTGTAAAACACTAAATGACCTCCGGTCCCCCCACCTCTGCTTCAAGCAGCATGTGATGAACTGAGGACACATTAGTTTATATAAAGGAACTACAATGTCGTTAAAATCTTATCCTGCGCTGGGATTCTGAATAAACTGACCATTTATCCAAAGAAGGAAGGAAAACAATCAGCTGGTAATCGGTTGGGGGGTTGGGGGGCAGAAAGCGGTGCGGTTGGAAACCGCAGACTTGCAGCATCAGCAGGTAACCGAGGTAAACAGCTGCATCTGAGCCAGCAGAGACAGGTCGTCATGGTGACATAGCATCCCTCCTCTCTGCCGTCTATACGGCGATGGCGTCATGACAAAGTCTCCTCTTCATTCTGCCTCCACCCTCCAGCTGTGCATTCACAGCGATCGTTCCTTCCCAAAACACCAACAACATCGCTTCTTGTTGTTGCTCCGGGGCGCATACACCTGCACATCCACCTGCGTCTCCACCTGCGTAACCACCTGGGCATCCAGACACCTCCACACTGGGAGCTGTGTCAGGCGACTGGGGGTGCTGTCCTTGGGTCCCTCTGGTCTGGCTGGCTGGGGGTTCCTCCTTCCGATCTGGGGGTCCTCCTGTCGGTTAGAGTCGGGGGGCCCAGGTGCTGGTCACCCTGATAAGGCCTGCGGTTCCCTCCAGTGTGGATGGCCCCAAAGGCGGCGTTTCCTTGATCCTCAGTGCCATGCCATGTCGCCCTAGTGGGTGTGATTGTGTATGTGTATGTGTTTTAGTATGGAGGGTGGGAGGGAAGGGGTTTTTATTGTGATAATTTGTTTTTAATTCTGTAAAGCACTTTGTGTTGCATGTTTTTGCATGAAAAGCGCTATACAAATAAAGATTGATTGATTGATTGATTGACCTGCGCATCCACCTGCACATCCACCTGCATCTCCACCTGCGCATCCACCTGCGTCTCCACCTGCGCATCCACCTGCGTCTCCACCTGCGCATCCACCTGCGCATCCACCTGGGCATCCACCTGCACATCCACCTGCGCATCCACCTGGGCATCCACCTGTGCATCCACCTGCGTATCCAGCTGGGCATCCACCTGCGCATCCACCTGCACATCTACCTGCGCATCCACCTGCGCATCCACTAGCACATCCACCTGGGCATCCACCTGCGCATCCACCTGCGCATCCACCTGCGTCTCCACCTGCGCATCCACCTGCGCATCCACCTGGGCATCCACCTGCACATCCACCTGCGCATCCACCTGGGCATCCACCTGTGCATCCACCTGCGTATCCAGCTGGGCATCCACCTGCGCATCCACCTGCGCATCTACCTGCGCATCCACCTGCACATCCACCTGCGCATCCACCTGCGCTGGCCTCCGTCTCCCGTCACTCATGCCGTTGTCAATGTTACCGCAGCTGGAGGAGGAAGCTTCACCTGGTGGAGGCTCCTCCAGGTTGTTCTCTCTTTCTCCGCTAGCTTGTGTCTATCTGCCCCCCCCCCCCCCCCCCCCCCCCCACCACCACCACTCATTTATTTAGATTTGCTCTCCTGTTGTGATGGTGATCATGATAACAGATGTTAAAAAGTGATACATTGGACGGATATATATAGCAGAGCATCAAAACCAGTACAGAAAGAGACATGTGTTTTAAAGAAATAATAATAATAACAGTAACAATAATAATAATAATAATACACAAAGATATGGAGAAGATTAAATAAAAATCATGAGAAAATCTGAAGATGCTGCAAATAAAAACACAACATGACCTCCTGCAGCATGGCAGCATTTTAAAATACTGTAAATCAAATTAAAAACTAAACCAAGACAAAAATTCACTATAAACACCAATAATAATAATAATAATAATTAGCACCACTGGATGACTTTCATTTAAACCAGCTAAATGGACATCAGAGCTATTGCATCAGTAGAACTAATACAATCTTTACTAAAAGAAAGTAATTTGGCTTCATAGAACATTTTATTTTAACTGAGTCTCTTAAAAAGAAGCAGAAATGACTGCGATGCTCTCAGCCACAGATATTAAATCCTCTTTACAGTCTTCTGGGCCCAGCTCATCCTCTCCTGTGCACTCCAGAGTTAATACAAGCTCATCAGCTTTTATGGTTCTGTTTCTTTCAGCAAGACACGTTTATCCAGCGATAAAAGTTTAATACAGACAACCCAGTTCAGTCAAGCACAGTTGCAATATTTATGATCAGTTAACAAAACTCCAGCGTGAAATGGAAGCACAACATCTGAGGCAGTAAAGGAGCTGCGCTGCTGCACAAAGAAACACGCTGAAAATCAGCTTCATACGGCCGCAGATTAAAACCATGTTGGCTTTCTTCTGGTTCTCTTTTGTTTTTAATCTCTGTATAATTTTACAACAGAAGCAAACAATTTAAAAAAATGAAAGAAGACAACAAGGATTAGAGGGAAGGAGATAAAATGAATCTGCTTGAGCAGAAAGTGAATACAGAGGCTGAAACTGCTGTAACAGGCAGCAGCTCTGAATCTGTTCATGTATCCTAACATGATGTATGAACCGCAGATGTTTGGAGGTTTGCCTGAACCACCTTATCTCCCACTCTGTTTCTGAGTTAAAGAAAACAGAAGTTTGGTTTCAGACCTCATGAGGTCACTCTGAAAGAATCTGCAGCCTTTCTGAATCTCAGTGTGCCACTTTTGTTCATGTTTCTTGTTCGCTGGGAACCAAGCAGCGCTAGTGTAACGCCTCCCCGGTCTGTTTTCAGACAGCAGATAGTTCTGGAATCAGAACCAGAGTCAAGTGAGATGTTTTATATCATCTCTGCTTCACAGAAACATCAGCTGCAGCT
This sequence comes from Hirundichthys speculiger, assembly GCA_018398805.1. Taxonomy (NCBI): domain Eukaryota; kingdom Metazoa; phylum Chordata; class Actinopteri; order Beloniformes; family Exocoetidae; genus Hirundichthys; species Hirundichthys speculiger. Next base: position 33,201 of record JAGFBZ010000239.1, read on the forward strand.
ATAAAAAACAACCAGGAAGTGAAGCAGTTCCTCTTCTGACCACTGGGCTCTGGCTCCTACAGTAAGTCAGTCTCCGTGTTAAAATGTCCAACTTTACAGCAGATTTAAACACACTTACAGCCTGGAACTAAAACAGCTTTGGTCCCACAGTCATCTGGACAAAGCAGCAGCTCTGTGAGGATCATGTTCCTCCATTTCTACTGGGATATTTAACACCATCCAGCTGCTTTACAACCAAAGAACCTCCAGAAGACACAGGTGGATGTCCTCCACCATCACCTGGATCACTGACTACCTGACTAACAGACCACAGTAGGTGAGACTGAATGGTTGAGTGTCTGAGCAGGTGGTCAGCAGTTCAGGAGAACCACAGGGGACTGGACTCTGACCACTCCTCTTCTCTCTGGACACCTCAGACCTCCAGAACCAGTCAGAGTCCAGACATCTGCAGCAATACTCAGATGATTCTGCAGTTGTGGGGTGGATTAGTGATGGACCAGGGTTTGGGGGTGAAGCTTATCAAAGCAGCCTCAAGCAGCTATCTTCACTTCTGATTGAAGGCTACTTGTCAGGGCTAACAGGAGGACACCAGCTGGACCATCTCTAGATCATCAGACTCTACTTCTGGTATCAGCTGGATCCTCAGGTCCAGAGATCTGTACCTCGGACCCTTCTAAGTCCACCAGCTGGACCACTAACCAACACTGTCTGAATGGAGTGCTGCCGGAGCTGAATGAGCCGGTGGGCTTGGTCGGCCTGCAGGCTGCCATGATGGACCTCGACCTGTGACTGCTGGTTCCAGCAGAGCTCTGCCAGACCTGGTGGATGTTGTTTCAGTCGCATCATCTGAAACGGAGGTGTTTGGACAGATTTGATCAGAATGAATGTAACCAAACATTAGTTAGTGTCATCTTAATCATAATCTTAACCGGCCAAGCCCAGATGTCTAGCTGGCAGTGACTGAATTAAGATGTTCCAGTCCCAAACATCAAATGATTTAGAAGCTACTTCAACCATGTTAGTTTATCTTTCTTCAAGGCTGATAATGACTCATCTTGGATTTGAATTCTATCATGTCCTCTAAGAGAAACTGTCTGAAGTTTTACCGTGCTGATGAACTTGTGACATAGTTCTCCACGTACAAGTACCTCCAGTCACCCTGGACCAGAGCAGTGCATGGAAACTATCCATCCATCCATCCATCCATTAACTCCCGCTTGATCCGAAGTCGGGTCGCGGGGGCAGCAGCTTCAGCTGAGAGGCCCAGACCTCCCTCCCCTCGGCCGCCTCCACCGGCTCCTCTGGGAGAATCCCGAGGCGTTCCCAGGCCAGCTGAGAGATATAATCTTTCCAGCGGGTCCTGGGTCTTCCCCGTGGTCTTCTCCCAGTTGGACATGCCCGAAACACCTCTCCAGGGAGGCGTCCGGGGGGCATCCTAACCAGATGAACCACCTCAACTGGCTCCTCTCGATGTGAAGGAGCAGCGGCTCTACTCTGAGTCTTGTCCGAATGACTTCTCACCCTATCTCTAAGGGAGAGTCCAGCCACCCTGCGGAGAAAACTCATTTCCACCGCTTGTATCTGCGATCTCATTCTTTCAGTCACTACCCACAGTTCGTGACCATAGGTGAGGGTTGGAACAAAGATCGACCGGTAAACAGAGAGCCTTGCCTTTTGGCTCAGCTCTCTCCTCACCACAACGGACCGGTACAGAGTCTGCACCACAGCAGATGCCACACCAATCTGTCTGTCGATCTCCCACTCCTTTCTCCCGTCACTCGTGAACAAGACCCCGAGATACTTAAACTCCTCCACTTGAGGCAGAACCTCACTCCCGACCCGGAGGAGGCATTCTACCCTTTTCCGACTGAGGACCATGGTCTCAGATTTGGAGGTGCTGATTCTCATCCCTGCCACTTCACACTCGGCTGCGAACCGCTCCAGCGAGAGCTGCAGATCCCCACTCGATGGTGCCAATAGCACCACGTCATCTGCAAACAGCAGAGACGAGATCCCGACACCACCGAACCGGAACCCTTCCGCTCCTTGGCTGCGCCTAGAAATTCTGTCCATAAACGTTATGAACAGAATCGGTGACAAAGGGCAGCCCTGGCAGAGTCCAACTCCCACCGAAAACGAATCTGACTTACAATGCGGACCAAGCTCCCACTCCATTTGTACAGGGACTGGACAGCCCGTAACAATGGGCCCAGCACCCCATACTCCTGGAGTACCCCCCACAGGACCCCCCGAGGGACACGGTCAAATGCCTTCTCCAAGTCCACAAAACACATGTGGACTGGTTGGGCAAATTCCCATGTTCCCTCAAGGACCCTAGTGAGGGTATAGAGCTGGTCCAGTGTTCCACGACCAGGATGGAACCGGCATTGTTCCTCCTGAATCTGGGATTCGACAATCGATCGAACTCTCTTCTCCAGCACCCCTGCATAGACCTGACCAGGGAGGCTGAGGAGTGGAGGCATGGAAACTAGTGAATGATTTTAGGCACAACTGCTGTTTTCAAAGCATGTAGACTCTGTGGAGGAGAGGGGGTGGAGTCAGGTGTCTGGCACCTCCCCTAACAAAAGCTGCTGTGAACAGAGCTCTGAAGATATGGTTGAACAGGGAGCTTTTGTTCTATATCTCTGTGGTCATTTAACCAAAACATATCACAGACGTTTCATTAAGACCTCAGGAAACTATGGAGATATATACGTTTTAAAGGATCAAAATGTGTCCTTTAAGAAGAAACTGAGAAAAAGGAAACAGAGAGCAACTCTTCTTAAGCTTCAGCTGCTGTGGTCGACCACGATGAGGAGGGTGTGTTTGTGTGTCCGAGGCAGGGATGAGGCGTTGATGGAGCTCTGCCACCCAGGCTCCAGTACTGGACCAGCTGAGGATGAGCAGGAGGAAGAGTTTGTTTGCATGCATTAGATATCCCAGAGGCTCTCCAAAGGTCAACAGGCTGCCAAGCCACCCGGAAAGTTCTGTCACATTCCTCACTGCTGAGTGTTTGTGTTCAGTCCTCCATCAGAGGCCAAGCAGACCTCTGCTTGTACTCAGGCTGACCAGCAGGGAAACGCAGGAAGCTCCAGTTGCATGTCACTCCAGATAAGTTTCATTTAATTTCTTTCTTTGCATCGGGTTCAGGAAAAGTACAAAAAATTGGGACAACAGCAGAATCACAGAAACACAGATACAAGCCCAGAGCATCAAGAACCGAGATGTTGGACTGGATGATCCTGGATGACACAGCATCAAACAAACAAACATCTGGAATTCTGATAAATCAGAGCATCATCTCTTAAAAGTGACACTGAGTGGGAGGATGTAGAACTAAAGAAGCAGAAGCCCTCATATAGAGCCAGTGGTCCTCCTCATGTTTCCATGGTGATGTCTCCTCTGGTCACGGTCAGCAGTAACAGTTTCCTCAGTAACCCTGGTCCATGTGGTTCTACCAGCTGCTGATGGATGATGGTTCTTGACCTGATAAGGCAGGTGGACCACATACAGATGTTAGTCACAAGTTCATCTCCCATCAGCCTTTGCTGCATGTCTTCCACCTGTCTCTGTTCCAGTTTCTTGTCTGTGTCACTGCAACCACCAGATGAATCAAAAATGAAGGAGGTCCCAGGTGTCCAGCGTGTCCAGGTGTCCCTCAATGGCTCCAGGATTTTCTACTTCTCTGAAGGAGAATCATCCAAACCCCCGCCTCTGTTCATCCCCTTCATGGATGCTGATTCTGGATCAGATAATCATTAGAATTACCTGTTAGCATCACCTGGCAGACATGACATCAGGATTATTTTCTTTTATTTATTATCTTTTTTAGTTCTGAATTACATTTTTTTTTCTCTCTTTTTTGTAAAGTGTTGCAGGTCTGAAATGCACAACTGTATGCATCATTAACAAATGAAATAAGCTGATGCAAATATGTGAAATATCTTAGATTTGTGTTTCTGTAATGAAATAAAGGTAAAATTAATTGTAAGAATTATTGTTTTTTTTCTTATAGGTTTCCTTTCTTACATCATCCAAACGTTTTCTACTTTTTCTGTTGTATTATTTCAGTTAGAAAACATTTTTTTAAAGAACATTAATGTCTGAATTTGCACATTAATTAGCTTGACTGACTGTTGTGGTGATGAAAGGCTGTTTTTAGGCAGGAAATAAGGAAAACAAGTCTTTATTCACACCAAAGTTGCTCATAAACATAACCGGTAAATTACTGTTTGTTTTTTGCTTTATTTGGGGTGAGATGATGTATTTGTTTGTAAGTAGATAAAGATGTTCATTAGCAGGTCATCAGTAAAGCCTCACATGACGTCATCAACATCTCAGTCATTTTCCAGAAAGTTCTGATTGTTTGTTGGTGGTGAGATGTTCATTTAAAGCTGAGAATCCTGATGTTTTTGAGCTGTGATGAAAATGTGTTGTTTTGCGTATGAATACAACCTTTCTGAGGGATTTTTCTCTCAAATCTTTTTCTTTTTTTTTTTAATTAGTAAAAAATGTTCACGCTGATGAACAGCGAGCCACCAAAGATCCATGGTGCACGTTTATGTGAAAAGAAAAACAATGCCTCTCGGATGATTGGCAGAAGAATATTTATTTGAGGTAGTTTTGGGTAGAAAACAGAGACATGATTAGAAAAGTCTTTAAGGCAGCAGAACTAATAAAACTCAGTCGGTCTGCTCTGGTTCAAAACGACTCATCATCTCAAAGGTTTATCAATGACAGTTCACATTGGAGGCACTCATCAAACCAAGAACAGATCACATATGAGGGATTTATTCCTGAAAGGAAAAGTCCAAGCATCATCTTCTTTTGTCACAGTAAAAACATTCATTTCTGTCCTGCAGTTTTGTCAGGATTTAACAAAGAGCCTCAAGGAAGAAACAAGGCTGAGCACAAACTTTCATCTGTTGATAGAATAAAACATCCATTAATTTACTCTGAAGGGGAAGAAAACGTCTTCCTTTGTTCAGTAGTTTTCCTAAATCTCACAAACATTAAACAAACCTGAGTCTAACTAACGTATGTTGATCATCACGCTGTAAAGAGATAACAAACTCTTTCTGAAAAATGGCAGAAAACTGCAGATAAGTGTGTTTCTGCAGATGAGCTGCTCCTCCAACATCCAGAGCAACGCTTCAAACATCCCAGAATAAATATCAGTCATGGCAACAAACAATGTACCTGAACAAAGGTGTGTTTTCAGGCTCCATGTTTCCCTGAGCCCAGACAGCTGAAGGGCTCCAACAGGAACCCCGTTTACATCCACGTTTCATCACGTTGACATCAACATCAGTGACATCTACTGCACTTCACGAGCTTTTAAAACAGCTACAGTCATAACTCCATTCATGATATTTTTGTTAAACCAGACAATAAAACAGAAGTATTTGCAGGAATTATGCTCGTTCCACTTAAATAGCCTCAAACGTTATAATTCACGGAAAGACATCAAAGTGCATCCACGCGCACGAGCTACAGAAAACTTGGCAACACACCGTCTAAGTCAAGTATTCAAGGCTGTTTAGATGATCATTGAAGGTTGCTGCAGCAGTCAGCGTGCACGTGCAGATCTAAGAGGCTCCATCATCATCTCTTCCTGAAATTAAAGCAGATTTATTGTCAAAAATTCACTTTTTCTGTGTTTGAGGGTGTTTGGTGGAGTCTGGAGCACATCTGCCGCAACACAAGCTTGTCTGTTCATTTCAGCAGCCCGAGGCTGTAAATCTGTCATTCACGCGCCTGACTCCGCCCCCTTAAAGGAGTTGTAAAAATGTGTTCGTGAACAGGACTGTGGTTCAGATATTTCATTAAGACCCCAGGAAACTGAAAACCTTTCAAAAAAAGGAGCAGAATATGTCTCCTTTAATCAATAAACCTACCCAAACATGAAAACACGGAACAAAATCAGAGATGTCTTTTATTTTCTTTCTGAGGTCGATCGAAGCAAAGAAGGTGCTGGAACTCCAGATTCCACATGCTGACGGCTTCCTCTCCAACCAGAGATGAAGCTGATGGTCGGGTCTCTACTGGGCTGGACAGTTCATGGAGAATCCATCAAAACCATCCCCAAGAGCCTGAAACCAACGTGATCTGGCCAACCCAACTGTCTACAGTTCATCTGTATGAGGTCCCTTTACTTACTTTCTGAAACCACAAATATGTAAAAGTCTTTCATGATAAAAAATATCCCAGCTGTAATAGCTGAAACCCTGTGTGATGGCAAGAATTAAACAAAGCTAAAATAATCACTTTATAATTGAAACTAAGGTAAAATGTTCAAGTAATTGTGACATCGATTGGAGATCAGGTCGCCATGACAACCTCCACCCTGCATCACTCAGGAGACGGAATTTCAGCAGATTTACTCCACCCGGCTCATGTCTGTCACCGCCTCGCTGACGTCACAGTCCCGGAGATTTAGCAGAAAGTATAACTGAAACATTCATTTTCTTTCCCTGTGTTAGTTATGTGGTGACTCTGCGGTCACGTGACAGCGCAGCGGCTGCATCCAGAGCCTTCATCCTGCAGACTCAACAGTGTTTCTGCCATTCTCAGTGCTTTGGCTCCACAGCTCCAGTTTATTTGACAGCATTCTCCTTTATTTCTGTATTTTAAGCCCGTTCAGCTCTCTGAAAACATCTGATTGTGGAACCGAACTGTCGGGACCAGACAGCTCTGACTGACCCAGAGGTCATTTCCTCCGAACTCAACTGAGGATTGAACAAAAGTCCAGGTGCAGAGAGGAGTTCTGGGAGACTACGTTTCCGAGCTCGGCGACGCGCCCGGAGACGTGGACGCGGAGGAGTGGTCGGTGTCTTCTATCTCCTTGGAGTTGAAACCGCACCCTCCGCCGCCGCCGGTGTCGGAGCTGGAACGGGGGCGCGCACTGGCCCCCTCGCGCTCGCGCTTCTTCTGCTTCATGCGTCTGTTCTGGAACCAGATCTTCACCTGAGTCTCGTTCAGCTCCAGCGTCGCGGCGATCTCCACGCGACGCGCGCGCGTCAGGTATTTGCTGAAGTGGAACTCTTTCTCGAGCTCGGTCAGCTGGCGCGTGCTGAAGTTGGTGCGCATGGCGTTGCTGTGGGGGGACAAGCCGAAGTCCGACACTTTGACTGGAAAAAGAAGACACGTGATCGTGATTTTATGAAACACTTCATGCTTAGGTGAACTGACATGCGCATGCGCACACAAAGATGGTCGCTGTGTGCACTTTAAAACAAGTTAATGTTTAAAAAAAAACTCTTGATTTGACCTGATTTTCAATCAGAACAGATACAAGTCGTTCTGTATGAATACCATCAGTTTTATCAGACATAAAACTGATGGTCTAAAAACATAAAACATTCATCAGGTCATAAATGTCTCTATCAGACATTTAAGACCTGGTTGTGCGCTTCGTCAGTCTGAAGTTAACTCCTCTAAAATAATTTTAAAAGATGAAGAAAATGTTATATTTAATATTACAAGTGTAGAAGATTGTAAAATGGAAACGTTGGATGTGATTGTAAAGGACAAGATCGGAGGACAAGGATGGATGGACGGATGGAGATGGGGGTTGCTTTGAAAGAAAACAAAGGAGGAGAGAGTTCCCAGGGAGGGGTACCGCGTCTGCGGCAGCATTCAGAGGGAGATGAGCCCCCCACCCCCCCCGTCTGTCCGTAAATACTCTGAAGAAGTGAGTTCCAGATAGGACAGTTGACAGGCTTCACTCAGAATCGATTTATTATTTCAATCACTTCCCAATCACGTGACCGATGACTCCAACCCAGAGCAGGAGACATTTAAGACGCTCCTCAGTGGATACAATTTAAGGCCTTTTTGTATTTATTATGTATGTTTCGTGGAAATAGATTGTTTCATTTCATCAATAGATTGTTGTATTCATGTATTTTTTTTTTTTTTATCAGTTTCCAACCCAACTGACCCAGTGACTCCAGACCTAAGCTGAACTTTAGCAGGTCCACTACAATGATCAGATAAGATTTACTTCATTTAATGTCTTCTCCTGCTTCATAATGCCAGTTTTAAACAAAATTGGATATTTTTTTTCTAGATCGTCCACATCATCTACACCCACTGACAACCGTGAATGATGATGCTACACGAGGCATAAACGTCTTTATGTAACTGCATAAAGACGCCTCGCTTTTTTTTTTGTTTTTCTGAGAGAGCTTTTCTTCTCTAAAACTTTAAGTTCGTGTCTTTTTTGTCTCGTGTACTGCTTTATTTCGGCTTAGGTTTGGAGTTACTGGTTCACATGATGTGGAAGCTATTAAATAAATGCATGAATGTGATCGAAATGATCTAATAAACCAGTGGAACCAGTTAAATTAAGTAAAGCGAAGTGTCTCTTATTTGTCTCCTGTAGTGCTGCAGTTCGGCTCAGATATGGAGTCAGCAGCTTGAAAGCTGTTAAAATATAGATTTTTCTATTGATATATTAATATAAAATAGCAGAGGGCCGCAAAAGCAAATAGATTCAAAATATATAGACAAATAGATTCAGTGCTATGATTTGGCTGAGGTCTGGAGTCAGTAAGTCACATGATGTAAAAATGAAAATACCCCAAAGACATCGAATAAGTCTAAAATCAAACCTGAAAGTGACTTCACGCTGATTTTAGTTTAAAACTGTGTTCTGCTGCGATCTCATAAAAAATCCTGATTTGGACTTGATTGTAGATTTTTTTTTTAATATTTAAAGTTAATCTTAATATGTTTTATTAGATTAGTTATTTGGATTTTTACGCACGGCCTATTTATAAACTCAGTTGAAAAACTCAGTTGAAAAACTCAGTTTCAATGGAGAACAATATTCCTCTTTAAACAAAAAAAAAAGAATTTTACATTTCTAAATGTTCCTCTAAATTTAGGAAAACAAGCAGCAGTAGAAACTGAAAGTGTCTGATGACTGAAAAGCAAATGAAACGTGAATATAAATCGGCGCGTCCAAAACTGTGCGCTTTTTCTGTTTTTGTCTATTTTTTTCTTGATTATTTAGATCTACAGTGAGACTAACTCATAATTGGCTAAGAGACATGAGAAAAGGCCACAGAAAAACGGGACATCAGCAGAGAAACCCGAAGGTTTGCGGGAACATTGGAACCGTTTTCTGTTTCTTTCACCTCCGTCACATTTATTTTTCAGTTTTCGTCGTTGCACCATTTTTCTGCAGCTGCAGATAAACGTCTGAACGTGACCAACCCTTCCCTGCGGTTGTTTTCTTGTCTGCAGGAGGACAAATAAAGAGTAAATTCAGAGGCCTCTGTTCCCCTCTGACACCCCAAACCCCGACTGAAACGGACACTTTAATACAGAGATCTTAACACGATTACGCGCATGTAGTTAACCTCAGACGGAGCAAACCCTCCTCACCTGTCTTGGGGGGGTTCCTCTTCACCTTCATCCACTCGAAGGTCTGCCCCTGCCCGGCCTGAAGGCCGTCCTCGTCCCCCCTCCCTCCGTCCTGGGTCGCCGGCAGGACTTCGTAGCCTCCTGGAAGGGAGAGTCCCAGGTAGCCCCCCGGGTCCAGAGCCCCCCCGACCTGCTGTGGGTACTGGGAGCCAGGGATGGCGCCCTGGGGGCCGCAGAAAGCCCCGGTCAGGGAAGTGTAGCTGCCGCCGACAGCCGCGGCCGAGCCGGGGAAGGCTGGTTGGTGGTAGTAGGGGGGGCCCACAGAGTCCTCCATGAAATACTGTGGGGGGACAGAACCGGGATGATATTCTGAGTCCGCTGCGCAGGGGCCTCCATAGGGCCCCGAGCTGCCCCCGCCTCCGTTAGAGTAATGACACAGTAACTGGTTCTGGTTCTGGAGGGGGTTCTGGTTCTGGTGGTGATGGTATCCGTTGTGTGGATGCTGCTGCTGGCTCGCCCCCCCGGGCTCCAGCGTCGCTCCCCCGGTGCTGCAGTAGCCCCTCCCGTCCGCGGTGTAGCCGCTGTCTCCGCCGGAACCGTTCACCGCCACCGAGGGCCCGCCGAGGCCCGCCTGGAGGCCTCCGGGGGCCACGGGGAAGTGCTGGTCCAGAGGGAGGTGGTGGTGGTGGTGCAGAGGGTGGTGGTGGGGGGCATAACTGGGTTTGGGGGCAGAGTAACCGCTGGATCCCTGACGGCTGCACACGGAGAACTCCACAAACGAGTTCATGGTGCAGAACAGGAGGGCCCGGCACGAACCCGCGGGGAGGTTCGAAGAAATTAAGAGGAAACTAGAGATCAAATGATTCCCTTCAAAATGTTTCCAATCTGGTGAAAGAAAATGAACATATTCAGAAGTCACACAGTCAGAGCCGCCGAGAAATCACGAAACCACGAGCTCCAGAGAATCAAGGCGGAGAAAAGTTCTGATGTGGCTGAGAAATGAAGCCGGTGAGGTGCGCGCACGGAGGCCCCGTCGCTGTCACGCAGTGAGCCGGTGGCGGGTAACCAGTCACCTCCTCACCTGTCCGCTCTCACTCTTCTTCCATCACGTCCTCCTTTTTCCCTTCAGTTTCTCTCTTTTTCATTTCTTTTCCTCCTTCTTTATCTCCACGAGTCCCTCTCTTCCTCCGTGTCACTTCTCTTCCTCCTCTGTTCTTCTCATCTACCTCTGTCGCGTCACGTGGCCCGTCGCCCGTGGTGACCAGGCCAGAAGTTGTCAGCTGGTCACAGGAGTGTGTGTGTGTGTACAGGAGGAGGGGCAGGACAGGGTTGTTGTTGTTGTTGGTGGTGGTGGTGGGGGGGGGGGGGGGGGGTCCCTTTTCGGTTCAGGAGTGGAGTTTACGAGCACGCGCGCGTCAGTGCGGGCGCACGCGCCTCATCCATCACTCGCCGTGACATCAGCGCGACAAAGAGACTTCAATCAAACCGGGCCATCAATCTGATAGGAGCGCGGATCTGTCAGAGCGCAGAGAGAATAAAAGAGGAGCCGGAGCCGGTCCGGGGCTTCCAGAACCCTCCTCCACGCACAAAGCTGCCAAAAAAAATCCCCTCCAAAAGACCCTCCATGTGCGCGCACAGCCTTTCACTGTAGCAAGAGGCCGCAAGAACAGCTGCTGCTTAGTTCCACAGTTTAGTCCTAAAATCCTGTCGTTTAGGTCCATATCAGTGAGCTGAGAAGGTGGTGCTGACCCGCTACTAGAACCAGAACATTCAGCTCTAAAGATGAAACCTGCTCCCGATGAGCTGGAACCACTGAAGTCCATATCAGATTCTGGCCTGAAGTCTTCCTGGAAACCAGGACCAGCTGGATAATGAACAGTTCTTCTTTGTTTCTTCTACGTATCTGGAAAAACAATTCTGTAGAAGCAAGAAGATGCAAAAATGTAAAAGAGGAGAATTGTCCTTTAATGTGTCTGTTATGCTGTTTAGACCAGACCCAGAGCAGCGTGTTCATCAATCACAACTGGGACCATTTTAGCTATAAAAACAAAATCAGATGTCAACAGATATGTTTCTCCAAAAGCTAAACCCAGCGCACCCATCCATCCATCCATCCACCCATCCATCCATCAATCCACCCATCTATCCACCCATCCATCCATTCATCCATCCATCCATCCATCCATCTATCCATCCATCCATCCACCCATCTATCCATCCATCCACCCACCCATCCATCCATCAATCCACCCATCTATCCACCCATCCATCCATCCATCCACCCATCCATCCATCAATCCACCCATCTATCCACCCATCCATCCATTCATCCATCCATACATCCATCAATCCACCCATCTATCCACCCATCCATCCATCAATCCACCCACCTATCCACCCATCCATCCATTCATCCATCCATCTATCC
>JAGFBZ010000239.1:50000-247500 GCA_018398805.1 Hirundichthys speculiger
GGCACAGATCTCAAAATTACAGCAACCTGTTGTGTTGTCATTTGAACATTGTTTAAAAGACACATGGCAGCATTTTTCTACCTCAACACATCAGTAACAAAAATCAGGCTTCATTCATTAACTGAAATAATAATTCCTGAAATTGAACTGGCTCATTTATTTCCTGTCTTACATTATTGGCTGAACTCATTAATCCAGGTGTTCTGTTTTGATGCAGTAAAACACACCTGGATTAATTCATTTGACCAATAAAGTAAAGTTTAGCAGATACAGTAGCTCAGTGCTTCTCAAACATTTAATACTACATACCACCTGAGAAACTGTTCAGCTCTCTGAGTACCACCATGATTAAAATACAGCCATATATGCCTTCTCAATTAGCTTTAAACACACAGGAGTGATTTTTATTCCTTGTTCCATTGTGGTTATTTATTGTTACCTGAATTGTTACCTTTCTGAATCAGACATTTACAACTCTGTCCAACAATTCTCACATACTCATACTCTCATACAGAGCAAAATAAAACACACTCAAAAGTTGTTACATCTGCACTGCAACTGAATATGCAGCAATTTTTTTTAAAGACACAATTTTAATTATCTCAAGCTACACATTTCGTTTAAGTCATTGTATTTACAATGCATTGAATGTTTCCACTTTTTTCAACAGTAAAAATGTGTAAAAAAATGTGGAAAGTCATGACGTTCCCCCTCGTACCACCAGAGGGCGCTTGTGTACCACCAGTGGTACGCGTACCACAGTTTGCCCACCACTGTAGTAGCTTATTTGGGCTCAGTGTACATATGGTATACCTAATAAAATGCATTATTATACAGCATTACACCAAGGATTGAAACAAAAATACATCCGATCATGAATATACAAACACTACCAGAAGGTCAATGCAGGTATACTGAACTAATTTGAAAAATGCAAAACCAAATAAGAACACAATGAACAAATTATTCAACATAAACTAAATAAAACTGATGGTCTAATTCCATGGATATTCTTTCACAATAAGTTTCACTATAAAAGTGAGGCACAGTAACACGGGAGACAGTTACAGGATGAAGTAACAGCAGTAAAATGCCTGAGCAGTGGAGTAAAACTATGCACATCCACGTTGCAGGTACCTGTCCACCTGGTCCCCAGAGATGAAGCTCCAGAGATGAAGCTCCAGGGGAACAAACGTACAAGGATTCAACAAGTTCTGCACACATGTTCAGAATGTGTGACAATCATTTGGATTATATGATAAATCTGCACATGCTGGATACAGACAGACATACAGTAAAACATGAAATAATAACCTGTGACTTTAAATGTAAATACCCTTCAGTTTCCAGACTAAACTGCTGAATTGTCACAGTAACATTAAGTACTAATTCAACATCTTCAGAGAAATTCAATGTTGTCCATCACTCATGAACAAAACATGGCTCAGTTAGTGAAAGTTCTTGGACCTTTGAGGACAGTTTGGGACCATTCAAGTTCATTAGCACTTTCTGGAAGAACTCAAGTGTGTATTTGAGTTCTCAGCTCAGGTTCAGAGCGTAGATGAACTTGAAAAGCACATCCAAAGGAAATGCTTTCACCCCCCTCATTCACCAGTGCAGCACCCTCTGGCCTCGGATCCACGTCATCATCAGCACCCGGTCTCTGGATCATGTAAAGCCCCATGGTGGTCTCTGCGATGCCTCTCTCAGCTTCGTCACAGTTGACATCCTAATGGTGAAAAGCAAAGGATTTTAAAACCACTGCTGTTGCATAGCTGTGGAGGCGAGTGGCTCGGTTCTGGCACCGTGGCTCTAATAAACAGATAAAACGTTGCAAGACTGAAAGGTCACATTAAAATGCACTTACTGACCCAGTAGTCTTTGACGAGAGTGTTCCTGTCCTCACTGAGATAAGCACAAAGACCACGACGTACACAGTCTTCTCCACTTCTATATCTTCACTCTGCAAAAGATGCATTATAAATATTAAAGCAATCAATTTTTCAAATCATTTTCCAGCATTTATCAGATAATTTATCACCAATGACCCCCATGTGAGGGGTAGGGGAAGATTGTTGGGGTAAACAAGGATGGACATTGGGAAGTGGAAGGTAGAGGAAATAAGATGAAAGGGAGAAAGAGAAGATGGAAGAAAGATTCAAAATAATGATGATCATGTAAAGAAAAGGAGATATTGTAGGAGATTAGTAAGAGTAGAAGGGAGAATTAAAGAAAAACAGACCCAATCATGTCAGCTGAGCAGTAGGAGCTAAACGGGGCGGCAGGAGACAGAAACACATGTAGCACTGCTACGAACAGATGTGAACAGAGTTTATCCACTCTGCTGTTTATCTGCTGGATGTTAGAAAGCATGTGGAGTGATATATTGAGCATAAATAAAGGGCAAGCTTGCGGTTAGATCCGCCCTCATCACTTCACTGGTTAGCTACAATGTTGCGCAGCTACATAGCAGGAAGTTCAGTCCCAGCTCGTAGCACTCTGGGACCTGGAGCTGTGGAGCGTTATAATGGAAAATGACCAGAATTCTCTTATAAACAGAGGAAGATAAATGGGGGGGGGGGGGGGGGGGGGGGGGGGGGGGGGGGGGGGGGGGGCATTACATGTGGAGAAAAACCGAGAAAAACCTTATTTGGCTAAACGGTTTAATGCGCTAGCCTTAGCTGTCAGAGCCATGGCTGTCTGATCTTCTTTCCAGCAGCTCCACGGTGGAAGACCTTCATCAAGTTGGGTGTATGTTTGTCAAGTTCTGCCAAAAAACTTGGCTTGAGGTTCAGTTGTTAGACGGGTCAGATGACTCCAGAAGAAGGAAGCTGCGCTCCACTGTTCCTGGAAGAGAGCCGAGACGAGCGTGTTTGAGTGTGTTTGTGCATGTTTGTGTGTGTTTGTATGTGTTTGTGTGTGTTTGTGCGTGTTTGCGTGTGTGATATTCTGAAATTGGTGGAATCTGATATGAGGGGAGAGTGAGAGGATGGGACGAGACGAGGTTGCATTAACTCTGAAACCTGAAACTCTGCAAGCACTCAGCAGCATTTATTTACCATTATTTATGACATTTACACATATTTTTGCAAAAAGAGGATGAGAGAGAACAGTCAGAGTGTAGGGGAAACCTTTCTCCTTCATGGAGGTTCGACTCAAACTGAGGTGATAAACCAGCTCAGACTCCTGGATCCCAACACGTCCTCCCAGGTGGGACTCTGTCTTCATGTCTTTCAGCTTTACCGGAGCAGTTTTAACCTCATCCTTCTGTTTCCATCCAGATGTTTCACCTCTGGTCTCACCCTGAAAATCTTATGGATGTTAAATGACCACAACACACTGGAATTTGACATAAAATCTTAACAGTCAGAGCTTGGTTCTGGATGTTTGATTAATTGTTGATGTGCAAGTTTTATAGTATGTGTTTTTGTAGCACTCTGAGATTCTTTGAATGAAAAGTTCTTTATAAATAAAATTATTCATCCATCCATCATCTATACCCACTTAAACCTCTGCAGGGTCATGGGGATCTGCTGGAGTCTATCCAGCTCTCTTCAGGTCTAAAGGTGCCACCGTGCTGCTCAAACAAAATTATTATTTTTATTATTATTATTATTATTAGTTTTTTATTGTTTATTATCATCCATACCCTTATTTCAGCATCATACTAACACACTGGAGTGAGAAACAGAATGAAAACACATATGAAAGCAAACTAAACCTCATGTTGGCTTCCAGCCATCGATTGACCTTTTTAAAGCCCAGTCAGCTCCTCCCACATGTAAACAACCATACTGTTGCCATGGTAACTCATCATAATCTTAAAAAGCACCAGAATTACTGGCAGAAAGCCCATCAACAGCACAGCATGGGAAAAATGTTTCAAAACTCACATGCTGACATCGAAGGGGGGTGCAATTTATGTTCCTGGATCAGCTCCCATCCGGATTCATCAGCAGGTAGAACCAAAACCCACTAGACAACGAAGAGAAACAACAACTACAATGAAGCATGTTTTGAGGTGGTGACGTCCTGGAGAAAATTGACACTAATGCACGTGCCTCGTTTCCTACAGATTACTGCTCCTTACTGTCACTGGATTCAAGCACCTGCCTGCAAAGATTCAGAAAAAAAGAGCTTTGTACACATCCTTAACATTCAGTCTCTTCTTCACGCATATGAAGGCGTGAATGTTCTCACAGAAACTTGACAGGATGAATCAATAATCCAATATCATTTTGTCCAATAAGACTCACAAAGGTGATAGGAAAAGCCATAATGCACACAGATTTCTACATCCACACAAGACCGAACCACAGTCTGGTCTGGAGGTGACCTCACATGCAATACCACCAATGACCACTAGGCGGTGGCCTGAAAATACCCTCCAGGCTCCAAAAAAATCTCATTTTCTTCAGAAGGAAAGCCATCACAAAATGCTTTGGATGCAGTGGGAAAAAAATGCAAAAAGCATAGATAAGATACAGTAACATAAGACACCTTAGATCTGTGCAGAAAACCTCCAACAGGGAGGTTAGGGGTTGAAATAACAAGAATAAATATAGATGAATAAATAAAACACTTAAAACCACAGATGATGGACAGTGAGAAATATTTATTGCACATCCAATGTGGATCTTAGGAGCAGAAGCTATGTGAGTGGGACATGTGGGGTTTCAGTGTCCTGAGAGTCCAGGAGGAAGCTGCTCTCTGCTCCTGCTGCACCTCCTTTCAGCAGGTAGCAGGCTGAGCAGGTGACGTCCAGGACAATCTACATCACTCTGAAGAGGCAGGGAACCCTAACCCTAACCCTAACCCTAACCCATCCAGAGAGGACAGAGGCAGCTGTCTCTCCAACTGTCCAGGTGTCAGACGCATGTCGGAGCAACATGTTCTGGACTTGTTTTACAGCCGGTGGCAAACAGAACATCTGAGTTACACTCAGATCACACCTCTATCAGATTATTTTGATTGTTTTTATGCAAAAAAAAAAAAATACGAATAAACATCGTGCCACTACCATCTGCAGACAACTGTATACCTCCTGTTTCCAGGGTCATCTTCGGGTGACCTGGGGACGGATAATGTTGCAGGTGTCCTCGCAGGTGTCCTGACCGTCCACATACTGGAAGTTGCATGTTTATTTGCCCGTCAGCAGACACTTGTCAGCCCTCGTAAGCGCACTAAAACCGATTATTGATGAGTTACTCACAGACCACAGCATTGATCACCTGCCTCCACTCACCTGTTCCACTCAGTGGATGATAATAAACACAAAGAGACTGACGTGGAAGTGAATCCTGCTCTTTAAACAGCAGTTACATTTTCATTTATGACTCGGCATCAAAATCTGTCCGTGCAGGTGTTTGTTCTGGAGGCTGGGCTGCAGGTGGAGGAGTTATACCTGCACAGGTGGGTGATGTCCTCAAACAGGCGCCTGACATGACTATAGATTATTAGTTTCAATAACTAATAATAATAATAAGTCAAATGATCATGAATCTTATAAATTTGACTTTCTGAAAGTATAGAAGAACTAAAGGCCGAAGAACATGTGCAACGCTGACATGGTTGTTGAGTAAAGAGAAGAAAGTGGATCATTCTGATAACTGTGCATCATAATTACAGGAATGAAAATGTCTCGTAGCAGAAGGCATTTTATCACTGTCAAACCTGCTTCATCCTGTCCAGCGTCACTGGAGGGAGGTGCCTGTCAGATGAGGGGCGGGTGCACCTGCACAGGTCACCAAACATGCACGCTCACGGTCAGCGTGTCAGTTGGCTCAGAGTCTAACAGTTTCTGTGGATCACTCTTTTATCTATGTCAGTCTTTATCAAAATGATTGTCAAGTTTTTAAGAATCTCATTACAAAGGTTTTATATTCCTGGAGTGAATTAACTTTATTATTCATTTTGATGAATATTCCTCAAGCAGAACACCAGACTCCATCTTTTAATTTTGCTCATCAGATTTTCATATGAATAAAAAAAACAAACAAAAAAAACAAAAAACAATAGCATTAGTCTGAAACAGTTGAAACAATAACAGATTAAACAGATTAAAAAAAACAGATTACAACAACAGATTTATATTGATCCCTATTTGTTATTTATTTATTTGTTAATTATTATACATTTTTGGACATTCCCTTTTTGTTAGAAGTAACAGTTAAAGTTTCTGTAATGAGATTGTTTATCCTGCTGAGATCAGCAAATGTTTAAATGAAACATGCAGACGACATTAAGTTTTGGAGTGTGATTAACATACCAGACAAATAACAAGTTGATCATGTAAGGCGAGTGTTTACTAGATAGGGCTTTGACTATCAATGTTAATTCAGTTAGAAAACTCACAGTTCTAATGGCAAGTTTTTTTGTAGAGCACAATTCGTACACACGGTAATCCAAACTGCTTTACACATGCATAAAATCACAAGAAGGCAAATAGAATCATTCCATACAAGCATAAAAATAATCATTGATAAATTAAATTAAAAATTAATTTAAAAAAATTTATTGATTAAATTAAAAATGAAGAGTGCAGATAAAATCCTTCCAGTCATCATCTTCACATCTAAACAGAACTGTTTCCAGTCTGGATCAGAACATTGTCAGAGTTCAGGTCTGTCTCACATCTTCTGGAAGACTGGTCCAGATTTTAGGAGCATAAAACTGAAAATGCAGCTTCACCTTGTTTAGTCCTGACTCTGGACACCAGCAGGAGACCACTACCTGAGGTTCTCAGAGTCCAGGTTGGTTCATATGGATCTAACATGTCAGAGATGGACTTTGGGGCCATGAAGAGACTTGAACACAAATAGAGCTGTTTTAAAGTCTATTCTCTGAGGGACAGGAAGCCAGAGACCTCAGGACTGGACTAATGTGGTCGTATCTCCTGGTTCTAGTCAGGACCGGTGCAGAGACCTCAGGACTGGACTAATATGGTCGTATCTCCTGGTTCTAGTCAGGACCAGTGCAGAGACCTCAGGACTGGACTAATGTGGTCGTATCTCCTGGTTCTAGTCAGGACCAGTGCAGAGACCTCAGGACTGGACTAATATGGTCGTATCTCCTGGTTCTAGTCAGGACCAGTGCAGAGACCTCAGGACTGGACTAATGGGGTCGTATCTCCTGGTTCTAGTCAGGACCAGTGCAGAGACCTCAGGACTGGACTAATATGGTCGTATCTCCTGGTTCTAGTCAGGACCAGTGCAGAGACCTCAGGACTGGACTAATGTGGTCGTATCTCCTGGTTCTAGTCAGGACCAGTGCAGAGACCTCAGGACTGGACTAATGTGGTCGTATCTCCTGGTTCTAGTCAGGACCAGTGCAGAGACCTCAGGACTGGACTAATGTGGTCGTATCTCCTGGTTCTAGTCAGGACCAGTGCAGAGACCTCAGGACTGGACTAATATGGTCGTATCTCCTGGTTCTAGTCAGGACCAGTGCAGAGACCTCAGGACTGGACTAATATGGTCGTATCTCCTGGTTCTAGTCAGGACCAGTGCAGAGACCTCAGGACTGGACTAATGTGGTCGTATCTCCTGGTTCTAGTCAGGACCAGTGCAGAGACCTCAGGACTGGACTAATATGGTCGTATCTCCTGGTTCTAGTCAGGACCAGTGCAGAGACCTCAGGACTGGACTAATGTGGTCGTATCTCCTGGTTCTAGTCAGGACCAGTGCAGAGACCTCAGGACTGGACTAATATGGTCGTATCTCCTGGTTCTAGTCAGGACCAGTGCAGAGACCTCAGGACTGGACTAATATGGTCGTATCTCCTGGTTCTAGTCAGGACCAGTGCAGAGACCTCAGGACTGGACTAATATGGTCGTATCTCCTGGTTCTAGTCAGGACCAGTGCAGAGACCTCAGGACTGGACTAATGTGGTCGTATCTCCTGGTTCTAGTCAGGACCAGTGCAGAGACCTCAGGACTGGACTAATGTGGTCGTATCTCCTGGTTCTAGTCAGGACCGGTGCAGAGACCTCAGGACTGGACTAATATGGTCGTATCTCCTGGTTCTAGTCAGGACCAGTGCAGAGACCTCAGGACTGGACTAATATGGTCGTATCTCCTGGTTCTAGTCAGGACCAGTGCAGAGACCTCAGGACTGGACTAATGTGGTCGTATCTCCTGGTTCTAGTCAGGACCAGTGCAGAGACCTCAGGACTGGACTAATATGGTCGTATCTCCTGGTTCTAGTCAGGACCAGTGCAGAGACCTCAGGACTGGACTAATGGTCGTATCTCCTGGTTCTAGTCAGGACCAGTGCAGAGACCTCAGGACTGGACTAATGTGGTCGTATCTCCTGGTTCTAGTCAGGACCAGTGCAGAGACCTCAGGACTGGACTAATTTGGTCGTATCTCCTGGTTCTAGTCAGGACCAGTGCAGAGACCTCAGGACTGGACTAATATGGTCGTATCTCCTGGTTCTAGTCAGGACCAGTGCAGAGACCTCAGGACTGGACTAATGTGGTCGTATCTCCTGGTTCTAGTCAGGACCAGTGCAGAGACCTCAGGACTGGACTAATATGGTCGTATCTCCTGGTTCTAGTCAGGACCGGTGCAGAGACCTCAGGACTGGACTAATGGTCGTATCTCCTGGTTCTAGTCAGGACCAGTGCAGAGACCTCAGGACTGGACTAATATGGTCGTATCTCCTGGTTCTAGTCAGGACCAGTGCAGAGACCTCAGGACTGGACTAATGTGGTCGTATCTCCTGGTTCTAGTCAGGACCAGTGCAGAGACCTCAGGACTGGACTAATATGGTCGTATCTCCTGGTTCTAGTCAGGACCAGTGCAGAGACCTCAGGACTGGACTAATATGGTCGTATCTCCTGGTTCTAGTCAGGACCAGTGCAGAGACCTCAGGACTGGACTAATATGGTCGTATCTCCTGGTTCTAGTCAGGACCAGTGCAGAGACCTCAGGACTGGACTAATGTGGTCGTATCTCCTGGTTCTAGTCAGGACCAGTGCAGAGACCTCAGGACTGGACTAATGTGGTCGTATCTCCTGGTTCTAGTCAGGACCAGTGCAGAGACCTCAGGACTGGACTAATATGGTCGTATCTCCTGGTTCTAGTCAGGACCAGTGCAGAGACCTCAGGACTGGACTAATATGGTCGTATCTCCTGGTTCTAGTCAGGACCAGTGCAGAGACCTCAGGACTGGACTAATATGGTCGTATCTCCTGGTTCTAGTCAGGACCAGTGCAGAGACCTCAGGACTGGACTAATGTGGTCGTATCTCCTGGTTCTAGTCAGGACCAGTGCAGAGACCTCAGGACTGGACTAATGTGGTCGTATCTCCTGGTTCTAGTCAGGACCAGTGCAGAGACCTCAGGACTGGACTAATATGGTCGTATCTCCTGGTTCTAGTCAGGACCAGTGCAGAGACCTCAGGACTGGACTAATATGGTCGTATCTCCTGGTTCTAGTCAGGACCAGTGCAGAGACCTCAGGACTGGACTAATGTGGTCGTATCTCCTGGTTCTAGTCAGGACCAGTGCAGAGACCTCAGGACTGGACTAATATGGTCGTATCTCCTGGTTCTAGTCAGGACCAGTGCAGAGACCTCAGGACTGGACTAATGTGGTCGTATCTCCTGGTTCTAGTCAGGACCAGTGCAGAGACCTCAGGACTGGACTAATATGGTCGTATCTCCTGGTTCTAGTCAGGACCAGTGCAGAGACCTCAGGACTGGACTAATGTGGTCGTATCTCCTGGTTCTAGTCAGGACCAGTGCAGAGACCTCAGGACTGGACTAATATGGTCGTATCTCCTGGTTCTAGTCAGGACCGGTGCAGAGACCTCAGGACTGGACTAATATGGTCGTATCTCCTGGTTCTAGTCAGGACCAGTGCAGAGACCTCAGGACTGGACTAATATGGTCGTATCTCCTGGTTCTAGTCAGGACCAGTGCAGAGACCTCAGGACTGGACTAATGTGGTCGTATCTCCTGGTTCTAGTCAGGACCGGTGCAGAGACCTCAGGACTGGACTATATGGTCGTATCTCCTGGTTCTAGTCAGGACCAGTGCAGAGACCTCAGGACTGGACTAATATGGTCGTATCTCCTGGTTCTAGTCAGGACCAGTGCAGAGACCTCAGGACTGGACTAATATGGTCGTATCTCCTGGTTCTAGTCAGGACCAGTGCAGAGACCTCAGGACTGGACTAATGTGGTCGTATCTCCTGGTTCTAGTCAGGACCAGTGCAGAGACCTCAGGACTGGACTAATATGGTCGTATCTCCTGGTTCTAGTCAGGACCGGTGCAGAGACCTCAGGACTGGACTAATGTGGTCGTATCTCCTGGTTCTAGTCAGGACCAGTGCAGAGACCTCAGGACTGGACTAATATGGTCGTATCTCCTGGTTCTAGTCAGGACCAGTGCAGAGACCTCAGGACTGGACTAATGTGGTTGTATCTCCTGGTTCTAGTCAGGACCACTGCAGAGACCTCAGGACTGGACTAATATGGTCGTATCTGCTGGTTCTAGTCAGGACCAGTGCAGAGACCTCAGGACTGGACTAATATGGTCGTATCTCCTCGTTCTAGTCAGGACCAGTGCAGAGACCTCAGGACTGGACTAATATGGTCGTATCTCCTGGTTCTAGTCAGGACCAGTGCAGAGACCTCAGGACTGGACTAATGTGGTCGTATCTCCTGGTTCTAGTCAGGACCAGTGCAGAGACCTCAGGACTGGACTAATGTGGTCGTATCTCCTGGTTCTAGTCAGGACCAGGTGCAGAGACCTCAGGACTGGACTAATATGGTCGTATCTCCTGGTTCTAGTCAGGACCAGTGCAGAGACCTCAGGACTGGACTAATATGGTCGTATCTCCTGGTTCTAGTCAGGACCAGTGCAGAGAGCTCAGGACTGGACTAATATGGTCGTATCTCCTGGTTCTAGTCAGGACCAGTGCAGAGACCTCAGGACTGGACTAATGTGGTCGTATCTCCTGGTTCTAGTCAGGACCAGTGCAGAGACCTCAGGACTGGACTAATATGGTCGTATCTCCTGGTTCTAGTCAGGACCGGTGCAGAGACCTCAGGACTGGACTAATATGGTCGTATCTCCTGGTTCTAGTCAGGACCAGTGCAGAGACCTCAGGACTGGACTAATATGGTCGTATCTCCTGGTTCTAGTCAGGACCAGTGCAGAGACCTCAGGACTGGACTAATGTGGTCGTATCTCCTGGTTCTAGTCAGGACCGGTGCAGAGACCTCAGGACTGGACTAATGTGGTCGTATCTCCTGGTTCTAGTCAGGACCAGTGCAGAGACCTCAGGACTGGACTAATATGGTCGTATCTCCTGGTTCTAGTCAGGACCAGTGCAGAGACCTCAGGACTGGACTAATATGGTCGTATCTCCTGGTTCTAGTCAGGACCGGTGCAGAGACCTCAGGACTGGACTAATATGGTCGTATCTCCTGGTTCTAGTCAGGACCAGTGCAGAGACCTCAGGACTGGACTAATATGGTCGTATCTCCTGGTTCTAGTCAGGACCAGTGCAGAGACCTCAGGACTGGACTAATGTGGTCGTATCTCCTGGTTCTAGTCAGGACCAGTGCAGAGACCTCAGGACTGGACTAATATGGTCGTATCTCCTGGTTCTAGTCAGGACCAGTGCAGAGACCTCAGGACTGGACTAATGTGGTCGTATCTCCTGGTTCTAGTCAGGACCAGTGCAGAGACCTCAGGACTGGACTAATATGGTCGTATCTCCTGGTTCTAGTCAGGACCAGTGCAGAGACCTCAGGACTGGACTAATATGGTCGTATCTCCTGGTTCTAGTCAGGACCGGTGCAGAGACCTCAGGACTGGACTAATATGGTCGTATCTCCTGGTTCTAGTCAGGACCAGTGCAGAGACCTCAGGACTGGACTAATGTGGTCGTATCTCCTGGTTCTAGTCAGGACCAGTGCAGAGACCTCAGGACTGGACTAATGTGGTCGTATCTCCTGGTTCTAGTCAGGACCAGTGCAGAGACCTCAGGACTGGACTAATATGGTCGTATCTCCTGGTTCTAGTCAGGACCAGTGCAGAGACCTCAGGACTGGACTAATATGGTCGTATCTCCTGGTTCTAGTCAGGACCAGTGCAGCGACCTCAGGACTGGACTAATATGGTCGTATCTCCTGGTTCTAGTCAGGACCAGTGCAGAGACCTCAGGACTGGACTAATGTGGTCGTATCTCCTGGTTCTAGTCAGGACCAGTGCAGAGACCTCAGGACTGGACTAATATGGTCGTATCTCCTGGTTCTAGTCAGGACCAGTGCAGAGACCTCAGGACTGGACTAATATGGTCGTATCTCCTGGTTCTAGTCAGGACCAGTGCAGAGACCTCAGGACTGGACTAATATGGTCGTATCTCCTGGTTCTAGTCAGGACCGGTGCAGAGACCTCAGGACTGGACTAATATGGTCGTATCTCCTGGTTCTAGTCAGGACCAGTGCAGAGACCTCAGGACTGGACTAATATGGTCGTATCTCCTGGTTCTAGTCAGGACCAGTGCAGAGACCTCAGGACTGGACTAATATGGTCGTATCTCCTGGTTCTAGTCAGGACCAGTGCAGAGACCTCAGGACTGGACTAATGTGGTCGTATCTCCTGGTTCTAGTCAGGACCAGTGCAGTGCAGAGACCTCAGGACTGGACTAATATGGTCGTATCTCCTGGTTCTAGTCAGGACCAGTGCAGAGACCTCAGGACTGGACTAATATGGTCGTATCTCCTGGTTCTAGTCAGGACCAGTGCAGAGACCTCAGGACTGGACTAATGTGGTCGTATCTCCTGGTTCTAGTCAGGACCGGTGCAGAGACCTCAGGACTGGACTAATATGGTCGTATCTCCTGGTTCTAGTCAGGACCAGTGCAGAGGACTGGACTAATATGGTCGTATCTCCTGGTTCTAGTCAGGACCGGTGCAGAGACCTCAGGACTGGACTAATGTGGTCGTATCTCCTGGTTCTAGTCAGGACCAGTGCAGAGACCTCAGGACTGGACTAATATGGTCGTATCTCCTGGTTCTAGTCAGGACCGGTGCAGAGACCTCAGGACTGGACTAATATGGTCGTATCTCCTGGTTCTAGTCAGGACCAGTGCAGAGACCTCAGGACTGGACTAATATGGTCGTATCTCCTGGTTCTAGTCAGGACCGGTGCAGAGACCTCAGGACTGGACTAATATGGTCGTATTTCCTGGTTCTAGTCAGGACCAGTGCAGAGACCTCAGGACTGGACTAATATGGTCGTATCTCCTGGTTCTAGTCAGGACCAGTGCAGAGACCTCAGGACTGGACTAATATGGTCGTATCTCCTGGTTCTAGTCAGGACCGGTGCAGAGACCTCAGGACTGGACTAATATGGTCGTATCTCCTGGTTCTAGTCAGGACCAGTGCAGAGACCTCAGGACTGGACTAATATGGTCGTATCTCCTGGTTCTAGTCAGGACCGGTGCAGAGACCTCAGGACTGGACTAATATGGTCGTATCTCCTGGTTCTAGTCAGGACCGGTGCAGAGACCTCAGGACTGGACTAATATGGTCGTATCTCCTGGTTCTAGTCAGGACCAGTGCAGAGACCTCAGGACTGGACTAATATGGTCGTATCTCCTGGTTCTAGTCAGGACCAGTGCAGAGACCTCAGGACTGGACTAATATGGTCGTATCTCCTGGTTCTAGTCAGGACCAGTGCAGAGACCTCAGGACTGGACTAATATGGTCGTATCTCCTGGTTCTAGTCAGGACCAGTGCAGAGACCTCAGGACTGGACTAATGTGGTCGTATCTCCTGGTTCTATTCAGGACCGGTGCAGAGACCTCAGGACTGGAATAATATGGTCGTATCTCCTGGTTCTGGTCGGGACCAGTGCAGAGACCTCAGGACTGGACTAATATGGTTGTATCTCCTGGTTCCAGTCAGGAGCAGTGCAGAGACCTCAGGACTGGTCTAATATGGTTGTATCTCCTGGTTCTAGTCAGGACCGGTGCAGAGACCTCAGGACTGGACTAATATGGTCGTATCTCCTGGTTCTAGTCAGGACCGGTGCAGAGACCTCAGGACTGGACTAATATGGTCGTATCTCCTGGTTCTAGTCAGGACCAGTGCAGAGACCTCAGGACTGGACTAATATGGTCGTATCTCCTGGTTCTAGTCAGGACCAGTGCAGAGACCTCAGGACTGGACTAATGTGGTCGTATCTCCTGGTTCTAGTCAGGACCAGTGCAGAGACCTCAGGACTGGACTAATATGGTCGTATCTCCTGGTTCTAGTCAGGACCGGTGCAGAGACCTCAGGACTGGACTAATATGGTCGTATCTCCTGGTTCTAGTCAGGACCAGTGCAGAGACCTCAGGACTGGACTAATGTGGTCGTATCTCCTGGTTCTAGTCAGGACCAGTGCAGAGACCTCAGGACTGGACTAATATGGTCGTATCTCCTGGTTCTAGTCAGGACCGGTGCAGAGACCTCAGGACTGGACTAATATGGTCGTATCTCCTGGTTCTAGTCAGGACCAGTGCAGAGACCTCAGGACTGGACTAATATGGTCGTATCTCCTGGTTCTAGTCAGGACCGGTGCAGAGACCTCAGGACTGGACTAATATGGTCGTATCTCCTGGTTCTAGTCAGGACCGGTGCAGAGACCTCAGGACTGGACTAATATGGTCGTATCTCCTGGTTCTAGTCAGGACCAGTGCAGAGACCTCAGGACTGGACTAATGTGGTCGTATCTCCTGGTTCTAGTCAGGACCAGTGCAGAGACCTCAGGACTGGACTAATATGGTCGTATCTCCTGGTTCTAGTCAGGACCGGTGCAGAGACCTCAGGACTGGACTAATATGGTCGTATCTCCTGGTTCTAGTCAGGACCGGTGCAGAGACCTCAGGACTGGACTAATATGGTCGTATCTCCTGGTTCTAGTCAGGACCAGTGCAGAGACCTCAGGACTGGACTAATGTGGTCGTATCTCCTGGTTCTAGTCAGGACCGGTGCAGAGACCTCAGGACTGGACTAATGTGGTCGTATCTCCTGGTTCTAGTCAGGACCAGTGCAGAGACCTCAGGACTGGACTAATATGGTCGTATCTCCTGGTTCTAGTCAGGACCAGTGCAGAGACCTCAGGACTGGACTAATATGGTCGTATTCCTGGTTCTAGTCAGGACCAGTGCAGAGACCTCAGGACTGGACTAATATGGTCGTATCTCCTGGTTCTAGTCAGGACCGGTGCAGAGACCTCAGGACTGGACTAATATGGTCGTATCTCCTGGTTCTAGTCAGGACCGGTGCAGAGACCTCAGGACTGGACTAATATGGTCGTATCTCCTGGTTCTAGTCAGGACCAGTGCAGAGACCTCAGGACTGGACTAATATGGTCGTATCTCCTGGTTCTAGTCAGGACCAGTGCAGAGAGACCTCAGGGCTGGACTAATGTGGTCGTATCTCCTGGTTCTAGTCGGAACCGGTGCAGAGACCTCAAGACTGGACTATTGTGGTCGTATCTCCTGGTTCTAGTCAGGACCAGTGCAGAGACTGGACTAATACGGTCGTATTTCCTGGTTTTAGTCAGGACCGGTGCAGAGACCTCAGGACTGGACTAATGTGGTCGTATCTCCTGGTTCTAGTCAGGACCGGTGCAGAGACCTCAGGACCGGACTAATACGGTCCTATCTCCTGGATCTATTCGGGACCAGTGCAGCAGTGTTCTGGATGTACTGCAGCTGTCTTACAGCTGGTTTAGAGCCCAGTGATCAGGCCGTTACAGTAGTCTAACCTGGTGGAGACGAACGCATGGATTAGTCTTTCTAAATCTGGTTTAGACACTATTCCTTTAATTCTGGCAATGTTTTTAGATGGTAAAAAGCTGCTGATGTTATTGCTTTAATGTGGTTGTTAAAGTTCATCAAATTTTTAGGTTCTAGAGAGTCTCAAGGTGACTGATAACACTTTCTCTTTGTTTCTGTGGGCCACAGACAATGATTTCAGTTTTGTCTGAGTTTAGCTGGAGAAAGTTGTTTTGCATCCACACACTGATCTGTTTGATGCAGTGACACAATGAATCTACAGGCCCATGTTCTCCTGCTGTCAGTGACACATAGATCTGAGTATCATCTGCATAGTTGTGGTAGGACACATTAAAGCTGCGTATTAGCTGGACTAATGGAAGCATGTACAGATTAAACAACAGGGGTCCTAGGATTGACCCCTGGGGAACCCCACAGGTCATGGCCATTTGGTCTGTGACACAGTCACCAATTTCAACAAAGTACCTCTTGTCCTTGAGATAGGACCTGAACCAGTTAAAGCATTTTCAGAGATTCCCACCCAGTCTTCTAATCTCTGTAATAAGATCACATGGTCAACTGTGTCAAAGGCAGCGCTGAGGTCCAGCAGAACTAAGACTGAGACTTTGCTTGCGTCTGTGTTCAGGCGAATGTTGTTTGTCACCTTCATCAGGGCTGTCTCAGTACTGTGTGTCTCAGTAATGACAGCTCAGCCCCCCCCCCCCCCCCCCCCCCCTAGTTTAAAAATCCTATCTGCGCCCCTGCTCCAAACAGATTTGATGTGTTTCTCTGGCAGAGCGGAGCAGACGGTCGCTCCTGGTACTGACTCCTAGGTTCTGACTGCCCTCATTGACTTGAATACCCACAATTCACAGCGGCTGGTGCAGTTCCACAGCTGTGGAACAGCTGCTCCATGCTCTCTGGGCCTTGAGCTCTGAGAAGTCTGTCGGCGTCTTTTCAGGAGGTTAGTCCTATTGGTTTATGGTGTGAAAGTGCACAACTGACCTGTCCACCTCTCACCTGATGACAGCTGGAATAAGCTCCGCCCAGCGCTCGGAGGGAAAACTGAAGAACGGATGGATGCGGGTAATGATGTTGCTTTCAGTACCGATGAGCCACCAATAAAAGACAGATCTGTGTCGTCGTTGATCTTCTTTTTAGTCTAAATCCTGCAGGCTGAAGTGTCTGTTAGAAGGAAGCTTCAGAGTGTGTGAAGGCAGAGTTGCCCTGACACCCTGGATGATAAAAATCCACCGCTCACATATTTCAGGAGCGCTGCTAAGTGGGTGATCTATCATACCCGAGTTATGCAAGCTGTGTGTGTCTCTCTCACACACACACACACACAGGGAGAAATCAAAACAATGATGGTGATGTAGGAGATAAAGGAGCAGTTCACGTATTGCTGGATGGCGGCGGGCCGACAGGCAGTGACAGCCAGGAGAGAGATTATTGGAACACACACACTTCACACACACCTACAGGCTCTCAGGAGCTGATACGTCTCCCAGCACAGATCTGCTCCACTCTAATCTCTTTGTCTACAAGATACGCTGAGATGAATGGTTACAGGTGAGACGTGTAGTTTGTTCCAGGCTTCATGCAGCTGTTACGCCAGCTGAATACACGGATCAGAGTTCTGTTCTCTGTGTCTGCTTGAAGGAGACATATTCGGACCTTTTCCAGAGCTTTCCACAGTTTCCTGAGCTCTCAATGAAACATCTGTGACATGGTTTGGTTGGATGGAGCACAACAGCTCCGTGCTCAGCCATGTCCGTACAGATGTGTTCACAGCAGCTGGCTTCAGGGGGCGGCGCCATAAACTTGACTCCTCCTCTACAGCGTCCCACTTTCACAAGCAGTAGAGCTGGGATATACGTTGATTTTATCAATTCATTTAACACTTTACAGCGATGTTTGAAAAATCAAATTTCATTTCAATCTGTATGATTAAGGTACATCAGCGCCACTGTAGTTCAATGACTCCTCCCCCCACAGTTCTCCACAGACGCAGACAAATCCACAGCATAGCCACGCGTGCTGCAATTAGCTTTCCCCCAACAGTGGGCTGGAAGTGTTTGGTGTTTGTGACATCCAGCAGAGTGCCGTCTGCTGTGACGCTTGTCCACAGCTGCGTGTGGTCTGCAGAGGCTGATGGTGGCGGTTCAGCTGATTTATCTGAGCATCTTAAATGAAGCCATGCAGCTGAGTGGCAGAGCTGTGAGCTGCTGAACACAACTACACCCCTAAAACAGCAGGAAACACTAATGGCATCGTTTCCCTGAAGATGGGAAGAAGAAGACCTGCTGGACAGATGTTACAGATGTGGTGGTGGTTCACACCACTAAAAATAGCTCATTTACAGTGAAAATGCTACGTGATGAACACAATCCACCCCAGATAGACTCCGCTGATCTTTATGCTTTCCTGCTTATTTAAGTGAAATTTAGTCTGAAAGTAATGATTGCACTTTTTTCTATTTCAATACCTAAAGTTCTGAAGTAGTATGGTAGTATGGTAATATGGTTAAGAAAAGAGACTAAGCCTCAATCAATTCAAATCAAAAATCTGGTGTGATATTTAAAAAAAATCAAGTCTTCTTTTGTTCTCAGAAGCTCATGCTTGTCAAATAAGACTCAGAAGAGCGCCCCTCAGAGGATGGGAGGATGCAGTTGAGACGCCCTGCAGCTGGAGCATCAGTGATGACATCCCAGCTCAGCCAGCAGGCCAACAGGGATTCTGAACCAGTGGTCTGGACATCAATACGCCTCTGAACAGACCATGATAAACCATCTGCAACTGTTACTTCACCAAGCAGCTGTTAAAGCGTGTTGCCTTCTAAGCTGTGGGCGGAGCTAAGTATGGAAGCTGGACCTGTGATGTCACAGAACCTTTTAGGGCTCTCTGACACTTTGAGTGACTTTAACCACATCGTCCTCTCGTCTCTAGGCGCTGCGCCCTAGACTACGGTTTAAACATCTTTTCTTTTCGCCATGCGTGTTCCTGATGTTCAAGCCCATCAGTGCAATGAAAGCAGCTGTTGTTGTTTTCAGTTTCTGCTTTGAATGCAGTGCCTCTGTTTTAGAGCTGCTTATTTATTGTGTTGTTGCTCTTGAATATTTCACCAACTGTGCATGTGGAGGTGAAAACTCCAACCGGACACTGTCAAGTACAGAAAAAGTGATTTTTTAAAAAGCTTTGCCAGCTTTAAACACTTTCTGGTGACCTGAGATCCAGCAGAAGAGCACGACTGAGCCGCTGACGTCCCTCAGCTGAGGAGCACCTGCTTTGTCCTAGTCCTGGTCCTGGTCCTGGTCCTGGTCCTGATCCCGTTCCTGGTCCTGGTCCTGGTCCTGGTTCTGATCTGATCTGATCTGATCCAGCCAGCAGACTGTACGTTCTCCTGCGGTCACTGCAGCTCATGCAGGGCTGAATGTGTTTCTGCCACGTCAACGAACACTGCAGGACTTCAGTTGCTTCCTGTCACATGACGTCACATTAAAGTGAAAACACTTGGAGGTTGGAAGTCTTTTAACTGCTGTTTTTTCTTTGAAACCCAATTTTTTTGTCTTCATTTTATTTCTGCTTCCACTTTTCGTCATGTGATTGTTATTAAATCCAGGATAACCTCAGACGCTTTATGTCCAACAGCAAAAACGAACAAACAAAAATCAAAACTTAGGCTTCATCAACTGTTCACGGTCATTTGGAGGTTTCTTTTCTCTGTGAAAATCACTGAAACCAAACAAACAGACACAGAACCTTCTGGTTTCACCGTATTTCATGTGTTTCACTGTATTTCATGTATTTCACCGTATTTCATGTATTTCACTGTATTTCACCGTATCTCATGTCCACGGAGGCTGTTTTTCTTTGTTTTGTGCATCAGCGTGCTGATGTGGACCAGACCAAAGCTTATCAGTGATGCTGCAGGAGTCCAGATTGTTACAACTGATCAAGACTTCAGTTTAAGAGTTGCAAATGTTGATAAATGTTTTAGTGGAAAATTACGTATTTTTAGTTTCTTTTCCTTGTTTCAACAGGTAAACCTGTCTAAATCCATCCATCTGAAAGACAACTTTTTTCATCATTCTGGGAGAATAATGCTCATTGATGAAGATGATGATGGTGATGATAAGATAATTATGAAGATGATAAATATGATGATGAAGATTATAAAAATGATGATGATGATGATGATGACGTCAGTGGAGTTCCACATGGTTCTGTTCTGGGGCCACAGTTCTCTTTTTATACTTTATATATATTTATTGATTTTAGTTTCCAGACATTTCAAGAGTGCTGTTGGTTTTGCTGCTATTCAAGCGATCGCATTATCAGAGTGAAACAGAACAAACCTTCACATGAACTGGCATTATATGAGTTCTGAATCTGGATTCCATTGGAATGAACTGGGCTAACTGAATTACGATGAACTGGTTGTCCTTAACTGGACAGTGTTGGACTTGTCTTCTGTGTGAAGAGCCTTCAGATGACTTTAGTGGAGAAATGAAAAGTAGAATTAAAGATAGTGACTGACTGATCCAGAATAAGTGAAACATTTCAAACTGAACAGTTTAAATCAGGGGTGTCAGACTCATTTCCACTGAGGGCCACATCAGCATCATGGCTCTCCTGGAAGGGCCAGATAGACAGCAAAATGGAATGTAAACCCAAATAAATTAAACTACACCTTATTTTATTGTAAATTGCTGTTTCTGTATTTATTATGTATTCAAGTTTCAAATATTTAAATCATTATATTAAACTCAGGGTTTGTGGTTGTAACCCTGCTTTCGCACAGGTGACTGAGAGGATCCATTACCTTGGTTTCAGAAGCGGGAGCGATTCTTGGTTTTTCTTGTGGGCTAATTTAGCAAATTTAGCATGCCGTGTTTGATGTCAAAATCCCAACGTAGATTGTAGTCTTTCACGACTGATACTGCCTCATAACACAAAAGACATGTTGGGGCTAGTTTGTAAAGGTCTTTCTCAAGTCTATCAGTTCTGAAAATCGCCTTGATGTCTTGCTCTTGATACTGTTATCGCTGTGGGTAACGACGAAATGCAGTTTATTGTCAATGTGTGCTTTAAAGTGGTGTAAGCTTATTTAAAACCGAAAAATATTGGTTTAAAATTTAAGCCGATAATGCACAAGCTCTTGAGGGCCACATAAAATGACGTGGCGGGCCACATTTGGCCCGCGGGCCTTGTGTTTGACACATGTGGTTTAAATCATCTTGTGCAGAATGTGGAGATTTTGGGCCCTATCTTGCGCCAAACCTCCTAAACCTGCTATTAAGGGATAGCGGGTAGCAGGAGGGGTGTTCCTCTACAAAGAACGCAATCTTCCACCTCCCGAAACCCACAATCTTACCTGCACCAACCACTATATTATGCACACATTATGCATGTGAGTGGTTAGGGTGTTCCACCTGTTTAACCAATCAGTCTGTCAGTAGCCATTGCCTTTAAGAGCAGGTTGCGGTACCTGCAAACTGCTATGGAGCGTCTTTTCACCCAGATCAGAGCAGCTCTCATGGGCAGCTGGTCTGGGACTCTGCTGTAGAGCTTCCTCCTCCTCCTCTGCACTGATATATACATAACTAGCTCTAACTAATGTGGAGCAAATGATTTAATCATTTCTTTTGTACTCCAAGAAGTTTCAACAAACTGCTCAGAAAAAAATAGAGCCGGTGAGCTTCCAGGAAAGCATTTCTTAACTAGAAAAGCACTCAGAGAGCGCAGAACTCCGCCAAACACAACAGTTCTCCCATACAGCGATTTACAAATTGCGATAAAATCTGCCTTCTGGATCAGATCCGGATCAGCCTCTGAAATTTTATAGAGGTTTTCATTGTCAATACCTGAGTGAAATTTAATGAGTTGTGGGCAATAATTAATGGAGATGTTGAGAAACAAAATTTCCGGCCCCATTGAGCGCATGTTATGGCCACTGCGCCACCTTCAATCCTCTACAGCAGGGGTCTCAAACTCATTCCTGAAAGGGCCGTGTGGCTGCAGGTTTTTGTTCCAATCATGCAGAAACACAGCTGACTTGTTTCATTCAATCAACTGAACTGGTTCAGACCTTCAGTGAAGACAACTTGTTGATTGACTAAAACAAGTCAGCTGTGCTGCTGCATGGTTGGAACGAAAACCTGCAGCCACACGGCCCTTTCAGGAATGAGTTTGAGACCCCTGCTCTACAGAGACACTCAGATCCACCTATGTTTCACCTTCCCATCTGACGAGCAGCCTTTTTTACATCTGAGAGAATTAAAGTCTTAAAATTCCAGAACTCCCTTCCTGTCTCCATTGTGGTTGCTTTAGGGTTCAAGAAACAACTAAACAGTGCAATGTTATCGAAAATTTGAAAGTGATCCAGAATCCAGGATTTCTTCCGGATCACAGCCAAAATAAAATCAGTTCTTCCTTTTCACATTTCTGACAACTCCTGAAAATGTCATCAAAATCCATCCATAACTTTTTGAGTTATCTTGAACATATCCCCTGCGCAAAGACGCACAGCTGCGCCAAGACGCACAGCCGCTGGGAGCGGTGCTTTTTAAAATACTGCAGAACGGATCATTGGATGACATCTACTTTCTACCACTGAGAACATCTCAGGTGTTCCGAGCGCAAGGAGAGGGTGAGAGGGATACGAACACAGTACAAGAAACTCCACAACAGAGTTCTGTGATCTCATCGTTTCCTCCACAGCAAACATCTGAATGAGATCATGCCACAGCTGTACAGACATCATCTGCCCTTAAGAGAATAATAACGTATGCAAGTAATACAGTGATGCATAATCGAGAGGTAGAGCCGGTTGTGCAGTCCACATGTGACTGGGTGGACGCGCAATGACAGGATTTGGACGCGCTCTTTTACGGACCGACATGCCGGTTGCACTTTCCACAAACTCGGTATCTTGCGGTACTGGTATCTCGCAGATTTTGGGTATTGGGTAGTTGGTGATACAGGTACCGCAAGATACCGAATTTGTGGAAAGCGCAAGAGACACGCCCATTGCCGCGCCCACAATGTGAGTAAGGGAGTCGGCATAATGGTAAGCAGGTTTTGGGAGCGGAAGATTGCATTAGCGGTTGGCAGAGGCTCCTAAATCTGCAATTTGCAGGTAATGGGTATTGGGTAGTGGGTAGCAGGAGGTGTAAGATGGGGCCCGTGGACTCTCAAGCGACCAGCAGACCTGAAGATGACAGATTTGTTACTGCTCTTCCAGAGGAAACAGTGTATGTGTAATGTGTATGCTTCTATTGCCCTGCTGTATCTGAAAATGAGGCTTTCAAGCTTTCATGTCATGAAAACTCACAGATACGGTGACTGTCACTTTCTCTGGACATAACTGGTCTCTGAGGATCCCACTGGAGTAAATAATAAAAAAGAAGGAGCATCGCTGAGCGCTGGAAGGAGTCTGCAGTTTAAAATCAGTCCTGTTCCTGCTCAACCACCGGCCAGCTTCATTTGTTTCTTGTTTCACAATAGTAATAATAATATTAATAATTCAAAAGTTAGGTTTTGTCTCGGTCAACACTGTTGCCTCACAGCAAGAAGGTTCCTTGTTCAAACTCCAGCAGGGCCTCTCTGGGTTTAGTTTCTCCCCATGACCAAAGACATGCATGTCAGGTTGGTTGGTGGTTCTAAATGACCCGTATAGTGATTGTGAGTGTTCATGGCTGTTTGTCTACATGTGGCCCTGCGATGTACTGGAGACCTGTCCAGGTGATGGATAGGTCTCCAGTCCATCACCTGGACTGGAGACCTGTCCAGGTGGACCCAGCCTTTCACCTGGAGAGAGCTGGGCTAGACTCCAGCAGATCCCCGTGACCCTGCAGAGGATTAAACGGGTATAGATGATGGATGGATGGTTTAGTCGGAGCTCTCTGGACGAGCTGAAGCTCGGTTGGACATTCAGGACAGATTCTGCTGCTCATCCTGCTGTCGTAGAACCCCATGCACAACTGCAGGCTAATAAACCACTAACTGGCAGCAGATAGTCTGTATGCAGATGCTTGTAATGAAGGCCTTATGAATCATTCATCAATATTCCCATGCTGGTCCTGATAACACCAATGACTAATCAATCTTTATCTCTGATCTGTATGTTTGGAAGAATCAACAGCTGAATTCGGACTTCTGCCTGAGTAATACTTCATAATAATAATGTGGATAAATAAGTAATTTATATGCACAGAAATAAAAAAAACAATGAAGCAAGTAAAACTCCAAGATCCTCATTATTATCATTATTATTATTATCATTATTATTATTATTATTGTTATTATTAATATTGTTGTTTAGTCTGACACATTGAATCTTCAAACTGCAGCCTCAAATCAAACCAAATCCTCTGTTCCCCCCACCCCCCACCTCCTCTCGCGCCCGCGCACGCCCGCGCGCTCCCTCGCCGCGGGCCAGTCTTCCTGTAATGGCTGCCACCGCTCATTGTTCACATCCTCCTTTGTCTCCGGCGCCATTTTGACTCCGCGTGAGGAGGAGCAGCCAGTCCGCGTCGTCAGCACGCGCGCGCTAATGGCAGGGCTGTGACGGAGCGAGCCGCGCTCAGCCCATCACGTGACTCCTCTCATAACCTGACCGGACGGTTGATTTGCTGACGGAGCCGCCGCGGTTCTGACGGAGAAATATCACGTCTCCATGGTAACAAGAAGCTGTCAGCAGGTGAACAGAGTCGTGAGTTCAGTGTGTCAGTGAGTTCAGAAACAAAATTCTGCAGCTCCGACGAGCTTTCTGCTGCTCGGAGAGCAGACTGACCAGCGGGCGGCCAGCTGTGATGACGGACCGAAACATCTGCTTTTCTCCTGAATATCGGCTCAGAAACACAAACCGAACCGAAGCGAACCTTTTCCCTCAACCTGAACAAGGATAAAATGAGGCCTGAACAATGGAAATGGAATTTAATTAGGCTGCAGGACGTTGAAACTGAAAAGCTACAATCTGTGTTTAAATCATTATTCACATAGTTTTATAATTCGCGATGTATATATATATATATATATATATATATATATATATATATATATATATATATATATATATATATTATGTGTATAAAATGAGTGTGTGTGTGTAGCTTTTATAAAAATGACACCATTGCAAGATTCCACTCACACACACACACACAGGAATTTCTGTTTTTTTTTCTTGTATTTTGAACTAATTACAAATTTGTAAACAGGCCTGTAAAAAATTATATATATATATATATATATATATATATATATATATATATATATATATATATATATATGTATGTGTGTGTGGGGGTGTGTGTGTGTGTGTGTGTGTGTGTGTGTGTGTGTGTGTGTGTAAATAAATTCCTAATAACAAATATTAATTATACAAATAGTTCAATTCTAAAACTAAACTGCTTGGTCGTTGGTAAACAATTATAAAATATATGTTCTTCGTATTACAGCCTGTTTCTTCTCATAAATTTCTCAAAACTAAAATTTGTCACCAACGTCGGTAAAATTCCGTAAATCATTAAATCATGCAGGACGCTGTAAATGTTTGCGTTTTTATTTAATATTCTTGTTTATTTTTATCCCACTATGAAAATATATGTACAATAAATAATCTGGATCTTCACTATTAAAGAATTTGAATAAATAAAGAAGGTGAACCTCGGCTCGTCAGCAGGTTTCTGGAGGCGCGCTGCGCGTGGAGTCTGCGACCAGTTCCTGAGAAGGTATCCACGAAGGATCCACGAAGCTGCACCCGAACCCACTGAACCCAACAGATCCACGCAGCCGCCCACTGATTAAAAAAAAAAAAAAAAAAGAGTCCAAAACATTCAGAGGCAATAAATACCTGAAATCTGCACAAGGGAGGAGAAGATAGTCCACGAACGAGGAAAGATAAAAATAACTTCCTTTCGATGTTTGGAATCGAAAGAGTAAAATTAACACCTTCTTTCAAAAACCACATTACAGCG
Organism: Hirundichthys speculiger; assembly: GCA_018398805.1. Taxonomy (NCBI): domain Eukaryota; kingdom Metazoa; phylum Chordata; class Actinopteri; order Beloniformes; family Exocoetidae; genus Hirundichthys; species Hirundichthys speculiger. Next base: position 75,764 of record JAGFBZ010000239.1, read on the forward strand.
TCAAAATAAAATCAGGAAAAAAAAACTGAAACTGAAAATGAATGTTTTTGTTCATGAACGTTTCAGGAATGTTGCCGAGAAGCTCTTTTGTTTTCATCAGCAGAGTTTCCGAGGAGCTGCCGTACCCGAACCCTCCGTCCTGCAGCCACCCGGTTCTGATTTCTCAGAAATGTTCAAAAGTTGAGGTGCTGCAGGTCGATGGTGCACAGCGTGCTCGTGAATAGGTCAAAATCCTCCTCGGAGAAGTCCACGGGGCTGTCCAGGGAGCTCTGCAGGCTGGGGGACAGGCATGCGTCCTCCGGGAACAAGGCCAGGTCCGGCAGGGCCGACGACGAGGAGGAGGAGGAAGACGAGGGACCCCCAGTCCCGGTACCGCCTCCGGTCAGCTGTAGCAGCCCGGTGCTGTCGCTGGAGTTTGTCGGGGAGGGGTGGGGCGCAGCTGGGTCGGAGGAGCCAGACATCCCGGGCAGCAGTGGGGGGTCAGGCAGACTCCCGCGGCCCGTGTCCTCCTCAGTGGGCTGCACATTGTCCCCGCTGTCAGTAAGGAAGGCGGTGGTCGGAGCAGCTGAGCGGGGGCCGCCCTCCGGGCTGGTCTCCGCGGTACCGGACGCTTCCAGCGGCTGGCTGGAGTACGGAGAGGCCGCGTCGGCGCCTTCCAAGGGCTCGAACGCGCTCGACGGCGGGCTTCCTCCCGCGCCTCCGCCGTCTCGGTGGTGCGTGGTCTGACGTTTGTGTTTCATTCTCCGGTTCTGGAACCAGACCTTCACCTGCCGCTCCGTCAGGTCGAGCAGAGCCGCGATCTCCACCCTTCGGGGCCGACACAGGTACTTGTTGAAGTGGAACTCCTTCTCCAGCTCCAGCAGCTGCGTGTTGGTGTAGGCGGTGCGCAGCCGCCGGGACCCGGCTCCTCCGGCGTCCAGAGCCGCCTGGGTCCCGTCTGCTCCCGGACAGAGACAAGGAAACGACAGAGGGGGAGTGAAAATGACATGGGGGGTTCAGTGCTTTTACTTTTTATCATTATAAATGTATTTAATCAAAACCCAGTTTTGTTGCAAAAATACACCCCCCCCCCCCGCTCCTCTGACTTCACTGAAATAAGAAAAATAGTGTCATTGAAATGGATTTAAAATAAACATTCTAATTAAAGAGAAAGAAAGAACGAGAAAAAGAAAAGGGGAAAAAGGAAAAGAAAGAAAGCGCAGATGCAGCTCGGTTGGTGCTGCAGGAGGGCTTCGGTGAGTCTGAGTGAGCATGGGTGAGGGTGGGTGAGTCTGAGTGAGGCTGCAGGTCGTGATCAGAGAAATGCACGAAGGGAAGATAAATAAATCTGGGGACGGGGAGGAAATGTGACTGGAAATGTGGCAGTGTCGTAAAACGAATCTGGCTGCGCTGAAACCGTGAATGAGATCAGCGAGGGCAGGAAATTGGACGAGATGGGAGGAGAAGATAACAAGAATTCCCATTATAATGAACTGGGTTGGGGTTTTCTACGAGCACAGAAGCAAAGGAGGGAAAAAAATGACGCGAAGGGGGGAAAAAAAAGTCACAGATTTTCATGGAGGCCAATGGAACAGACAGAAATGGACCGAACCCCAGAAAATCAGATTGTGGATGATGTGTTTCCTGTAGCTGCAGCACACAGAGCTTCCCCACCCCCACCACACTAGACTTTTGTCTCTCCTTAGCCTTATTTCTTCCTCTCTCCATCCAACATGGCGGCCATCAGCTGTGCTGAGGATAAAAATGAAACAGTGATGTAGAAACAACCAGCAGCCAGACTGGAGCAGCTTGGAGACAGGAACCTGTCCTCTGGTTTTAAAGCGTTTTTACGCACATAAAATAATTAATTCACATGCAGAGTACATTTGGGAAATTTAGGTTGCATTATCCAAAATTAAGGCCAGGTTTTAGTGACCAGTTCGTGGATTTAAAAGTAATAAGACACAGAAAGCACTGCAGCGCACTGCGGGGGTGTAGATGTGCTTCAGCATCAGCTCTGCACTATACACACGCACGCGCGCACGCACTAATGAAGAAAAAAAAATAAGACAATGTGATTCCGCGAGTTAAAAAGTGAAGCCGATTTATGAAATGATACACACATATTTCTTCCAGAGTACTGACCTGGGGGGGACTCGACGCCCCCAGAAGCGTACCCAGAGGCGGTGGGGGACGGGTAGGACGGGGCCGGGCTGATGATGGATGCGCCCCCAGCCTTCGGGCTCTTCTTGGAGGACTTCTTCTCCTTCATCCAGGGGAACTCGTGGGCCAGCGGACCGGCCGGGGGGGCCGGAGCCGGGCCGGGAGCCTGCACGGCCGGGCAGGGCTGCTGGGCGGCTCGCTGCTGCGTCTGGGGGCCATTGGCGGCGGAGGTTCTGCGGCTTTGCTGACTCCCAGCTGCTGCTGCTTCAGGCTGGCTGGCTGCGCAGGGGCTGAGGCTGGGGATGGTGTGCTCGAAGGGAGGCGGAATTACTGTCGACTCCTTGATTGATGAAGTTTGAAATGAGTCCAGGACGGCGGGGAAGGACGTCAGGCACTCTGCTAGGGAAGGCTGGCTGTTTATAAACCCGATCTCCCTCTCAAATTCAAAATTCATCATTCATTCCTCAAACCGGTTTCACCCTCAAACGGCGAGACCCTGAACAATCCCTGCCCCAAAATAAAAAGAAAAACACAACCAGAACACACACACACACACACATGCACGCTCACGCGCGCGCACACGCATACAAACCAATATGGCTCTTCAAAAAATAAAAAAAAAATGCAGCAGCGTGTGAGCTCGTGACCGCAGTGGCGTGAATGCGGTTCCTAAATCATAATTGTGTATATTGGTTATATTACAGGCGCGGGGGGACCTGGGAAGGCTAAACTGAGGAGCTATGGGGGGAAATTGCAGCCAATTCCTGGTCACGTGATCCAGGAGAGCCAATGGAATCCCCGGGCCTCGCGGCTGCGACGTCTGTGGGAAGCGCGATTATTATTTTTCCAGCAAATGCTGAGACAAACACAGGCGATATGTGCCTTTGTTTTGTCCTGACGGGGGGGGGGGACTCTGAGGGGCGCAGAGAAGAAGGTGGACGGCCGCCATGTGCGCCGTGTGGGCGGCAGGTCCGCGCGTCCCGACCCCTGAAAGGCGCAAACAATGGCGCACTGGGCTTCTTTTTCCAGTGATGTAATGACGGTTAACATGAGGGAAACGGAGCTGGACAGCACCGTTTACAAGATGTCCTCTTGTGTAAAAAAAAAAAAAAAAAAAAAAAAAAAAAAAAAAAGATGAAAAAGAAAAAAGAATTTCACAACGCTCATTAATCTTTGGGGAAAGCGTGACACAGGCTGAAAGTGGCTCAGAAAACTTGAAGAGGGTACAGATGCAGCTGAGGAGGAGAAGATGGAGGAGATCTGCTCCTGACAGAAGCTTAGAAATGAAAAGGCGCAGAGAAGGAGCCTGATGACGTGTAAGTGAGCCGTTTCTGCTTCATATCTCCGTGCGTCTGCGATGCGCGCGTGTTTATGAGCGGGAGGGAAGAAACAGGAACCTGAACATCGGCTGAATCTTATCTGAAGCCAGAGCCGTTTTCTAACAGACGCTTTCTCACACTTGTGCTCGTCTGTGATGCGTGTCTGTTAGGAATGTGCAGAGTTCACTGCGAGGGTGCGCGCGCCCGCTTTTCTCCGTGATTAGATGTAATAAAAACAAACGTCCTGCAGCAGATTTAACTCCGAGCTGAGGGTGAGAATGTAGACGCAGATCCAGTCACGAGGAGCAGAGTCCTGGAGTTGAGAGGGGGATATTTTTGGCGGAGAGGAAAAAAAAGAAGCGCGGTGATCAATCTTTCTCTCCCTGAGAGGGCCTGACAGCAGCCCCCCCCCCCTCCTGAATAACCAGAAAAGTTTCAGCCCCACACTCGGCCTCTCGGCTCTTAGATCCAGGACTGGATGGGTTTTATTGTTGTTACAGCTCACAGAGACCCGCGCGACCATGTAGCGACAGAAAGGTGCGTGTTTAAAAAGCTCAAATCCACTCAGAGAACGTGGACAAGAAAGTATGAGAATGATCCATATTCTCCTAATGTTTCTCACGGTGTGCCCCCCCCCCCCCCCCCGGCTCAGAAAGAGTTAAGAAAAGCAGAAAGGTGCGTGGGAGCGCGGCCATTGAGCGGCAGAGCAGCGGGTCAGTGAGTGGGCAGAGCTGCAGGACACGAGCGACACGAGCAACAGAAACATTTTGGTTTTTACTGTTTTCTCTCTTTTTACTTCTTAAGATCAGTTTTAAAAATCTAGGTTGTAGGGCAAAAAATACTTTTTCAAGTCCAGCCGTAGATGGTCCGACTTAAAAGAATTTATTTCATTTTATTGTAATTGAATTTAGGAAGTCACTTCCTCTTAGGAAATACTTAGGAAATCAGTTTTAGTATCCGAAGACAACATTTACATATATATATATATATATATATATATATATAGTCAGTGGGGAACCTAAAATAATTACTTAATTAATGGCTAGAATCAGATTTAAAATTCCAGGATACCACTAACCTGATGGCTTAAAGTGTCCTCTTAATTTATATATAATCAATGATTAATTAATTTAAATACATACTCTCTCACATACACGATGTATATATATATATACATATATATACACAATTTTTCGGGAATAAGATTATATAATAAGATTATAGACCAGTTCCTGACAAAGAAAAATCCATCTGAGACGATATTATGTAGCCGACACAAAACAAAACCAAGTCAGTATTTAGTGTGACCTCTCAGAACCAAGGACCGATTTAGTTTCTTTAAAAAAAAAAAAGAAAAAGAAAAAAAGCGTTCCATGTTTGACATTATCGTCATTAGGCTTCTTTTCTGTTTAAGTTTACTGGATAGCTCTTTTGCACACAAATAATAATAGTAATACTAATAATAATAACAACAACAACAACATTAATAATCATGGTAATAATAACAATGATAATAATAGTAGTAGTAATAATAATAATAATAATAATAATAATAATAATAATAATAATAATAATGCTCTGTCAGAGGCCTGGTTGTGACTCGCTGCTAACTGACTCCGGTATCCGGTATCATCGTGGTTTCACGGTGATGGAAACATTTCTGATTCTCATCTGGCAGACTTCTGTCTCCACAGATTCCCTCCTTCACCACACCGAAAGCGCTCCTTTAAAATCGTGCTGTTTCAGTCCGTAAAGGTGCGCGCACCTCTTCGCGACCCTCCCAGCACGCGGCTGAAGAACGAACCGAGCTCTCCGTCTGCTTTTACGAGGCCATAAATTAGCTCCAATCTCTGCTCGGTGCTCGTTTTATTGTCTGTTAGTCCAGAGGAGATGTAAGAGGAAGTACGGCCGTTATTTATGGGAGTCTGATTTATGCCCCAACTTTTATGCTCTCGGGCCTTCGAGCACGCGCGAGATGGAAAATAAAAGGGATGGGGTGAGTAGGGGTGGGGAGTGGGGGGGCTGGAGACCACGTGAACGGGCCAAGGCGCAGGCCTCGAGGATTTCTTCTTCTTCTTCTACTTCCCAGAGGGCGGGAAGTACAGACGTGAGGGCAGAGCAGGACGGAGAGCGTGTTCGAGAAGAAGAAAAGGTTGTAGCAAAAATAAGCCCTTTAAATTTAGGTTCAAACTGAGATTTGGTAAAAGGACAGCAGGATCTGAACTCATCTGCTCACTGAATTTTACCAGCGCCTTTCAACACACCACAGTGACAGTAAGTAAAATATAAAAGACAAAAGTCTGATTTTAACAAATCTGCAAAAATCCCCACCCAGTCATCCATGGCGCTGGGAAGTAAACGTCATGACTTCAGCTCAGTGACACCTGTCAGTCATGAGCTCACCTGTCAGACCAGCAGAGGTGATTGGCAGTAACACCTGACTAAGTGTGCTGGCGGTGGAAGGAAACACCAGCGTTGTTCTGGAACAGAGGACTGGCAGCAGATCAGGCCTCAGCATGAGCTCCAACACTCTCACAGAGGAAATAGTTTTACTTCAGACTCTCATCATCAGACGCTAAACGGTAACAGGCTGAGGCTGGTACGCTCGTGTGCTCTGGGAGAGATCTGTTAGGATTAAAAGTGGCGATGAGTTTGTGAAACACTGAAGAGCAGATCTGAAACTATCCAAACATTTAAAGCCAACGTGTCCTCAGGGTTGAGGAGAAAACCATGAGATGGTTTTGGCCTCAGGTATTAAAAGAGATCCATTACAGTGATCCCTCGCCAATTTGCGGTTTAAGTTCCGCAGTTTTAGTTATTCACGGATTTTTCAGAAATATATAATATAATTAAAAATAAATTTTAAAAATTGCGGAAACATCACAGGATGTTGTGCGTGTTCTCTCACAGTGAAGAAATGCTGTGAGCCAGCCTGGCCCCTTTAAGAAGGTGGCCTTATGGGTAATGGTGTGGCCTTATGGGTAATGTAGTGTGTGTGTCGTGGGACGGCAGAATGAAAACGGGGTTAGATGTAAAGTGTAGTGAGCATCAACAGCAGTCCAGCGTGTATAGATTTACATTCTCTGTTAACCGACAGGAGCCCAACAATACAACCTGTGTGATGTTACAAGTTCCTGCAGTGCCAGAATAAAGTGCTCGTTCCATGCAGAGAAAACCAGACTGTTTGTTTTGTTGTTGTTAGCGTGTTAGCCGCTAATTACGAGCCAAAAACAGCACAATAGAAGTAGTTTGTTTACTATGGTTCAGAGATCAGAGGCTGTGAAACAGAAAGACCACAGTTGAGCCTTTGTCTTGTTTTGCTGCAGTGTCTCGCTACTTTTTGGGGGGTTTTAAACATATTTTAAACACATTATTGAGGCTCGGGGGGCTCCGGCTCCAGTTTGCGGATTTTGATTTTCGCGGGGGAATGCCAGTCCCTTTTAACCGTGAAAAATAAGGGATCACTGTACATCCATTTTTAAAGGTTGGCAGTTTCTTCAGGTCTTAATGAAACGTCTGTGGCATGTTTTTGTCAGATGATTCTTTTACTCCATGTTACTCTGTGCAGGTGAACAAGCTCTTCAGCGTGGTCATGACAGAAAGAAACCTGAGCGTATTTCAGACTGTATATTCAGCGCCATCGCCGGGCGTCCACCTTCGGTCGCCACTAACATGCTAGGAAATCGAAAACTTTTGCTCGCAGAAAAAAGGAACGTGTTTCTCTTGTTTGATTGAGCTCCATATTTTGTTTCTCCGGTTCTCTGAAAAACAGCCTGTATGTGGCACTGTTGTTGCTGCACTGCTGTGTTGTCTGTATGCTTGTTTACGTCATTTCATGGAGCATTCCTATTGGTTGGTTAGCGAACGGAGATGGTCGATGTCTGATGCGCGGTTCTGTTGTTGTCAGATGTACCACCACCGTATTTTTTTTAGCTACAGAAGGCGATTTTTATCTCACAACTGCACACGTCTTGATGAGAAAATTCTTGCTGTTTATAAAGCCCAGGTGAACATGTTACGGCTACCGCGTGTATCTTACATTTGTTTGGCACGTCAGTTGTGCACATCCTTCAAAAGAGATGTACGTGAGATGCAGCGTTCACCTGTACGCTGGCGCTAGCCTCGGTGGCTAGCGTGGTCAGTTAACTCTGCGGCAGCTACGACTCACTGGCCACGGTTACATGATGTTTTTTAATTCGGAATTAATTATTCTGAATTAAATAATTCAGAATTAAACTATTTCCCTTCGAATTTACATGGAAATAGTAATTCCGAATTGAGGTTTACATGGAAAACACGTTTGATCGGCTTTATCCAATTCAGCCTAAGGTCTGGGGGTTGGGAAGGGTTCTGATTGGATAGGGGCGCGGACGTCTTTACGTATTTACGAAAACAAACAAACTCTGTACGAAAACAAACAAACAAACAAAGAAAACAAACTTACTCGATTAGCAACAACATGGAGGACTACATTATTAGCATCCTTTTTGGATTTGTTTTGATTTTATTTTTTAAGCAGCAGCACAACAACATCATATCGATAATTTTGTCCATGAAAACAAGCCCAACGCGGAATATAAGTGTCATTGCGACAGACGGGCAAGGGAATGAGCATGCGCAGAAAGACAGGAATTAATTTAAAGCAGAATGAGTGTAAACATGACCGCGGAATTATTCTATTAGGATTTAAAATCAGAATAAACCAGCCACTTACTTCGGAATTAAGTTTAATTCGGAATGGACATTTTCATTCAGAATTAGGTGTTTACATGGTCATTTTTAATTATTATAAATCAGATTTAATTTTAATTCTGAATTAAAGAGGAATTAAACTTCCCATGTAAACGCACTAATTGTGCGGTTGGTGTTTCTCGCCAATCGTCTGTAGTAAGAGAGAAATGGACTCCGGTCCCGACAGCACTGATTTAATGACCCAACACTCGTCTCCAGTGTTCTTCTCTGTTGCTGTCAAAACAGAACTATAATTCCCTTTGTTGCCTTCTTGAGTGTGGCCGTGTTTTAGACTCTGGGTCTGTATGCTGCCACTCAGGGGAGACCTCCAGTCACGCCTACTGCACACAGAACTGAAGCAAAAATGCTGCTGGTGTGTACGTGACTGGACTGGAGGACCAACACGACCTCTTCACAACGACATCTGAAACGAGCCCCGCCAGCTAGAACGAGGACTAGCTAGCGGTGCGCCTGCCATTTTAGCTCGGGCAACAGGTTTTCCAGACATCACTGGATGAGGATGTTTGGCCAGATTTGATCAGAATGAATGTAAGGCAACGTTACTGAGCATCACAGGTTAGCATGAACTGGGCCAGCTGGACCCTGACCAGGCGGCCACGGTCCACCCGGCTGCCAGGCCAACTGGTTCCATGGCTGTGCCTACTTTTGGATCAACCAGCGGATGGGCAGCATCAGTTCCCACTAACGTGGTCTCACCCAGAAAGACCAGTAAGAGTCTTCAGTCCGTCTCCGGGACCAGCTGGGTGACGTCACAGTTCTCTGCAGTCTGTGGTCGGGTTACGTCTGAACTGTGTCCTTTAAAGGTAGTCCCGCCCCAGAGGCCGCATTGTGATTGACAGATACAGTGATCCCTTATTTTTTGCGGTTAATGGGGACTGGGGAAAATCAAAATCTGCGAACTGGAGCCCCCCAAGCCTCAATAATGTGTTTAAAATATGTTTAAAACCCCCCAAATGTAGCGAGACACTGCAGCAAAACAAGACAAAGGCTCAACTGTGGTCTTTCTGTTACCTTCACAGCCTCTGGTCTCTGAACCGTAGTAAAGTAACTGCTGGTATTGTGCTATTTTTGGCTCATAATTAGCGGCTAATACGCTAACAACAAAAAACAAAAAGTCTGTTTTTCTCTGCATGGAACGAGGACTTTATTCTGGCACTGCAGGAACTTGTAACATCACACAGGTTGTATTGTTGGGCTCCTGTCGGTTAACAGAGAATGTAAATCTATACACGCTGGGCTGCTGTTGATGCTCACTACACTTTTTATCTAACCCCGTTTTCATTCTGCCGTCCCATGACACACACACTCCATTACCCATAAGGCCACACCATTACCCAAAAGGCCATCTTCTTAAAGGGGCCAGGCTGGCTCACAGCATTTCTTCACTGTGAGAGAACGCGCACAACATCCTGTGATGTTTCTGCGATTTAAAATTTAAAAAAATTACATTATATGTTTCTGAAAAATCCGCGAATAACTAAAACCGCAGAACATAAACTGCGAATTGGTGAGGGATCACTGTATCGTTATGAGCTTTAAGTAAAATCAGAAGGATGTGTTGTCTTTAAAGAACTGTCATGTTTTAACGACTGAGAGCATCCAGTAACTAACAGACCTGCTCACGTTTTTCACTCAGGAGTTTCTTAAAAAGACCAACTATTACCTCTGAATAACATAAAATTTTATTAAAGAATTGTTTGACAGACAACTCTCTCAACAGTTAAAGAAAAGGAGCTACAAAGGACAAAGAAAGAAACTGTTTTCCTCCAAAAAGACATTCTCCAGCTAAAGGTTTGTCTCTATTTTCAGACGGTGTGGGGGAGGCTCGTCCCTCCCAACACGTCTCCCTGTACAAGCCAAGACATTTATGTACAAGGGTCATCGTAGGAACATAAAAACTACTTATTCTCCTCTAAAATACAAGAACTAAAAAATTAAACTTCAGTACAATGGACAAGAGGAAACACAGTCTCGTTTTTTTGTTGTTGTTTTTTTGGTTTTTTTTTTCATAACAGATAGATACTAAAAAAGTACAGTATTTTCCCCCAATATAAATACATGACGGATAAATAATATTAATACAAAACAGAAAGTCTTTTTAAACTGGCTATAACAAATAAATATTTATATGTGAATGTTCACTTGAACACACATGGACGAAAGACACTTTGATTGGAAGGCCTTCCATCTTCAAAATAAGATTTATTATTATTTTTTACCTTTAGCCATCAAAATGTAAACTCTAAGTGCAACAAAGATGCCCAGACGTAAAAAAGCATTTGTGTAAAATGTGAACTTTTAAAAGCAACTGGACGGATCAGGTTCCCGACCATCGGTGGGCCCTCAGGGACCGCGTCCCATTTGGGAGTCCCGCCGCCGTCCCGCAGGGCCCCCACTGACAGTCTGAGCCCAGTTGTCTTAAAAATGTCCTACACACGTGCTCTGATTTCTGGGACATGCATTTTTGTTCAGATATATACCCTGTTTCCACGTTAGAAGTCAAGACATGTGAGAACAAAACAAAGAAAATGTGGACCTTTACGCATTGGTTCCCTCCAAAGGGAACATGGGAGTTTTTTTTTTTTTTCTTTGTTGTTTTTTTTTTTTTTTTTTTTTTCCGTTTTGGAGGGGGGGAGTGGGGAGGTGTGTGGGGGTGGGGTTGACCTACCCAAACATAAATAAATAGTTCTCTCCACTCTTTTTTTTTTTTTACCCTGTCTCGATGATGTGCCAAAATAAGGACACTGAGAGTTTATCTTGCATGTCCTCTCGCGTTTGTTTGAACACGTCAGCAGCTGGCGTACTCTGCCCATGGATGTTACACCAGTGGAAGGAAGTCGGCCTCGTGCCACTGCATGTGTGTGCATGTGTGTGTGCGTGCAGGTGTGTGATGAAGCGACGCCACACATGTGTGAAAGCCAGCCTTTGAGACCCTGTTACAGTGATGGGGGACGTGGGTTTGTGTGGGTGAGGGCGTGCCTGTGTGGGTGCGCCCGTGGGGGCGGGCGGACAGGAGACGGTGGGTTAGCTGTGATTCTGGACAGACAGAGAGGAAGCAGGAGGAGGCAGTGAGGTGAAGGCCGTCCAGTGGTTTTTGTGTGCTTGGTGAACAGAAGGCACAGATTCAGATGAGCGCTGCAGCTCAGGACACGTTTAGCCCAAAAGTTAGTACGCCCTCTTTATTTTTCTTTAATGATAAAAAAACAGCTAGAAACATCCTCCTTAGGCCTTAGTATTGAGAAAATAGAAGCTCATATGAACAACATCATTTTTATTCACCGTGCCGTTGTTTATTTAGAAAAATGAAGCCGTTGTGAGTAATTCCAAGTATCTCCTCACTGTTTCATTCAGGAGCCCTTGATTATTTCATCATCAACACCTCAATAAAAAAAGATGTTTTGGCAGTTTGCAGGTCTGGAACATTCAGGTGTGCGCTAATCACACCAAGAGGGAAAGACATCAGCAGCTGCCTTAGAGAAGCGACTGTTGATGCACGTCAGTCTGGAAAAGGTTCTGAAACCATTTCTAAGCTATTAGGAGTTCAACCATCTACATGGACAGAGTGGAAGACATTCGAGACAGATGTCAGTCTTCCAGGAGTGGACGTCCCAGCAGGTTTACCTTCATGGTCAGACCAGAGAGCTCCATCTCAGAGCCTCCAGGCCTCACTGAGCGTGTTACATGTGACGGTCATGTGACTGAAGCAGTATGGCATGTTTGAAGGGTTTCCAGGAGAAAACCTCGTCTGTCTAAGAAGAATGTGGAAGCACAACTGAAGTTCACTAAACTGCATCTGAACAACCAGCAGACGTCTGGGAGAATGTCCTCTGGACAGGTGGGACCAGAGATCAGAGACAAGGGCTGATGTTTGAGGATCATGAACTCCTATGTAGACCAGAGCGCTCTAGAGACAGATGTGAGCCCAACTAGATCATGTGACAGGACAATGATCCCAAACACAGTTTGGGCCAGAACTACTCCACCAACACATGAGAGACGAAGTCATCCAGGAAACCTCGACTTCAGTTTACCACCGCTGCAGACGGATCGACAACCTGCTGATTCACGGGGGTACTTGGAGCATATTTCAACGCCTACTTAGTGTCGCCCACATTATTATTTTTTCTTTTGGCTTCATTTCTGTTAAATAAATAACAGCACAGTGAAAAACATGTTATATGACGTTGTTCTTCTCAGGTTGTATTTGCCTAAATCTAAGAGCCACACCAATAAAAGCATGTATGGAGGGGGTAGTAACTTCTGCACCTCTGTCTGGAGCTGGCGGAGGGGGGGCGGTCTCTCATGGCTCAGCTCTGCCGACAACAACATGTGCTGCCTGCAGGGGGAGAAAACTCAGCGTAATAAATCTAACCACCTCGTTAACTGCCCATTAAAATCTCAACTATTTCATCTACAGGCGGGGGAGCTGTGCGTATGCGTGTCTTAGGGGGGGATTTTACCATCATAGGACAATTTTAAACCTCATAGCATCTCTGAGAGGGTCATTATAGTCTTTATAAAAACTACATTCTAGTTTTACAGCTGCAAAGTGACCCCCTCCCTCAGGGATGAAGCCAAACACACTGATGCGTCAGATTAAATGGTATTTTGTTGAAAATATTTCTCTTCTTCAGATTTACTTGTGACAAACTACACCCGCATCACTTTGTTCTGAGTGAAAGATAAATGTTGGATACTGAAACAGTGAACGGTCTCATTGTTTCGTTTCATCGTTTTCTGTACCTTGACCCTTTCACACACAGCAGACAGCTGTTGGACAGCTGTTTTCAGGGTTCGGATGGTTCAGTTTCACTTTAGCCGCGTCACTCAGCATCAGGGAGTCATTTCAAATCTATTCAATCAAAAGCGCTGAGCAGATTTGCCCGTTAAAGGACGTTTTTGCGGCTGAAAATTTAAATTCACGCAGTCCACCAAAGTGGAAGGAACTGAACGTCTGTTAAGATTTATTTACACGGTTAACTGTTATTCTGTCGACAGATTACAAATCCACAGTTGGAGTTTGTCATCATTAATTAGTGAAATCAGTTATACGCTCACAAATATGAGGAAAGTAAAAGAAGAGGTCACTTTGCATGTCATTAAATTAAAATAACTAAATTTGAGAGAATATTGCACTAATTTAAAAAATCCATGAAAGGGGTAAAAAAAAATTGTCTGCTTCTGATTTTACTGATGTGATTCTTTTAACGTGCGTCTCCAGCCTTTGAAGGTGTCGCTGGGATCTGATTGGCTGCTGACGGCAGCTGAACACCACCTCTACTAAACCACTGGATGGCTCCTGTCTGCCTGCTCTCGTCCCCCCTGCAAACCCCCCAGCAGCATGTGAGTGATCGGGTGAGTGAGTGTTGCCGCTTCTGTGTCACTGTCACTACTTCCTAGGTTCAGTTCAAACCTGCTACAGGTGCGTGAGCTTGGGTGCTTCCTGGATTCTGCCCTGAGTCGAGGTGTGGTGCGCCGACAGCTCCGTGTAGGTCGGGTGCGTGGGGGCGTCGCAGGGCCCCTGGGGACCCCCTCCGCCCACGTGGTGCTGGTTGCTGGCTGTCATGGGCCCTGCGCCGTTGTAGTCCATGGTTTGGTGGTGGGAGGGTGTGGGGCCCAGGTGGTTGAGGCCGTACATGGAGGCCCCCGAACCCGGCATGGCTTCCACGTAGCTGCCGCCCCCGACGTAGACTGGGCTGGCCTGCATGCTGGTGGGAGTCCCGTAGCCAGCGTTGTTGGACTGCACCAGGCTGTGGTGGGGGTGAGGGTCGCCATAGTCTGGATCTGGGCCACCATACTTCTGGGGGGGGCAGCCCTTCATGGGGATGTTGGAGTAGGCAGTGGACATGGAGTAAGATACTCCCTGGTGGAGCTTTCCGAAGGATGGTGGAGACGGGCTGTCGTAGGCCCCGCCCCCTGCTCCACCGCCCCCTCCCATGGGATGCATCGAGTTCAGAAAGCCAGCAGAGGACTGCATGGGCAGAGGGGGGGAGCCCGTGGGCGAGGGCCCTCCAGAGCTGGAGCTCAGGCCCTTGGACTTCTGGTCCTTCTTGTACTTCATGCGCCGGTTCTGGAACCAGATCTTGATCTGGCGCTCAGACAGGTTGAGCAGGTTGGCCATTTCCACGCGTCGCGGCCGGCACAGGTACCGGTTGAAGTGGAACTCCTTCTCCAGCTCGACCAGCTGGGCGCTGGTGTACGCCGTACGAGCTCGCTTCGACGAGGCCGACGAGCCGCTGGTGGGACTCTTCTCCCCGCCGCTGCCGCTCTCAGCGCCTCCCGAAGCTGAGCAGAGAGGACACATCAAGGTCACATTAATTAATACGTCATTTACAGCTGCATTTTAATTGGGTGGTAAGTAGACAAGTTGTAGGATTTCTGATACTGACAAATGCCAAAATAATGCTTTTTCTTTTCAGAACAGGGGAAACCCGAGTACCACGAAAAATGCCGTCCTCTAGGTGGCAGCACCAGTCAAAACCGCTGCATTTGGGGCTTTTTTGCGTGCCATGGAAACTTCCAGATTTGAAGCGACTATCTAAACTCCCACTGACTTGGAAGGCGCTGATTTAGCCTGATCACAAAATGGAGAAGAGTATCAACAAGATGAACCTCACCAGAAATTCCAGACTATGAACCTGTCGATTCAGCCAAAACCAGATCAACACTGGCTGAGACCAGTGGTGATCCAGTCTACTGCTACGGGAACAATTGGAGGTCGACTCTGCTCCAACCTGAAGAATTTCAAAGGTAATGGACACAGATCTACGGTGTCAAGAACAGGGGTATAGGAGTATTGGCAAGGACCTCACAATACGGTATGTATCGTGATACTTGGGCCATGATACGATATTATCACAATATATATATATATACAATAATATCACGATATATTGCTATATTCTACCCAGTTAATATCTAAATTAAAAGTAGAGATGAAAAATCAAGTTGCTGTATATGTTCATCAGATGATATTGATCATTCATAGGACAAATTTAGTCAAAACTATTTGCTTCACAACAACCTATTTATTGTTTATTATTAGTGTTTTTGCACATTTAAGTGAATTAATGAATTTTCCTAAAAAATCGATATTAGGAGCTGAAAAATCGATATTATATTGGGCAGCCAAAAATCGTGATATATAACGCCAAATCAATTTTTTCTCACACCCCTAGTCAAGAACAGGTGGATGTTGGTCAAAAGTGTAACAGCTCCTGAACTTTGCAGAGGAAAATAGAGAGAGATTTTGACAGGAATCCCCAAGTGTCTCCATGGATGATTGTTGGTGAACTGGCTTCTTCTGGACTCTTCATCCCGGTGGCTTACGAGGTCATTGTTCAAGAACTCCACTGGTTCTGTTGGCCCGTCCTGCAAGAAGATCTCATCTCACACAGAAGCACATCAAAGCCAGACCGAGGTTTGAACGTCCGAAACACAGGGATGACTTCTGGAAGTCCGTCCTTTGGTCTGATGAGACCATGCTCAGGCGGTGGTAGTATAACGCTACGTGGCTGCTTTGCTGCTTCAGACGCCAGGAACATTGTTCGAGGGCACGTGGTCACTTTGAGGAGTAACTCAGACCCAGACCGGCTGTAGGCCGGATCTTCCAATAGGACAGTGAACCAAACTTGCATCTGAATTCATTCAAAACTTCACCATTGGCATGATTTAAAAAAAAAAAAGAAAAAGAAAATCAGTTAAATATTTAAATCTAGCTTAATGGATGTTCAAAGACTTCTGGTTACTGTCATGATTTCATAATGGAAGCAAAAAATATTGTCCTTGACTACATGTGATAAAACCAGAGACACATGAGGGTGCAGCAGAAGACAATGAGGATAATAATTTAAAACAGAGCTAAAGAGAGCAGCAAATGAAGCTGAGTGGAAAGAGGGAGGTGAAGATAATACAGTAGGAGTCGAACGCATGCTGGAGGAAATTGAAAGCATTGGGGTTGTTAATAAAGCAGAGGGGGGTCTGGGCAGCCTGCCTGAATTATCTCCTGATATTAGTTGTCAACACTTCATAACGGTGGCAGTTATTAAGAGATGAAGGCCCCGGCGCTGGCCCACAACCCCTAAATTACATCTTGGCTGGAAAGAGAAACCCCCCCAGCAACAGCAGCTGTGGCAGCAGGAACGGCTGCTGCTTCAGCCCTCCAGCTCCAGTCAAAGTTCTCCAGTCATTTCAGACTCACTGGGTCCAGTTAGACTCCAGTTAGACTCCAGCTAGAAACTGACATGATCTGAGTTCATCTGGGTGAAGATCCTGACTGGACACCCGTGGAACCTGCCGGGTCATCGTTGGTCTCTCTGAGTCAACGGATGAACGAAGGAAACGTATTTTTAAAATCTGTGTCGTCTCTTTCAACAGGAAACTGCTTTATGACTCAACTTTACATCAGTCACATAATGTAAATATGTGCACCACGAGATATTGATTAAATTGGTGGTTAGACTAGAAATTTAACACAAAAAGGCTCAAGAACAGCAACAATGATTGAGATTTATCTGGTGTGTGACAGTCACCTGCATGAGTCCCAACAGTGATAATAATAATAGTGATGATATTAATAATAATAATCATTGGAAAAACCTAGAAAATGGAAGAAATAATGTTCACAACCATTTGGTTCATGCACTTTCTTTGGGGATAATATGGTATCATAAAATAGAAATTAAATTTTAGTTTGTAACGTGGTAATTTTCCCTTTATTTTTATTATGCTTTTTAATTAACTTTATTGTTGTTGATTGAATTAATTGACGGCCTCTGTGACAGTCAAAGAAGATGCTCAGGTGATGAAGTTAAATAGTCCTGATCTGCTTCTGTTTCCATAAAGATTTGATTTGTTTTCCAGCTAAGTTTGGAGAACTTAGCGCATTTTTCCTTTTTTGTGTGTTGATTTCAGCGTTTATCTAAACGAACTTTAACGGCTTTAATGGCAGAGCCTGCTGCAAAGACCTGAAGTGTTGTTATATTTCAGCTGCCGTGTGCATGAATGTACTTGCTGTCTGTAATCTCTCTGCAAACACGCAGCGAACAGCTCTGCGTGAATGTGAAGGTGACTTCAGTCCAAAACAGACCAACAGGGTTGGAAAAAGAGGGTTTTATCTTAGTTTTTACTCTGTCTCTGCTGTTTGTTCAGATAAAGATGAAGAATGTCTTTCTCCAAATCATCTCAAACGTCTCCTCTCCAAACAGTCCAAATCTGCCTTTAATCATTTTTGAATATCACATTCACTGTGACATCACATGTTTGACTCACAGATAACTGTCAGTTCAATCAAAGCGCTTCCTGTTTGTCAGTAGATGTACTGATGATTTTTTAGATTTATGTATTTTTCCCATCTCCTAAAATCTCCCATTTCAAATGTCTGGTTCTAATTAAACATTTTCTTTTTTTTTCCAAAGTATTTTAATATGAAAATCATCCTGCCAACAAACTCCCACCTACAGAGAAATTTTTAGAGTTTTGAAAGGAAGATGAGAGGAAGAGAAGCCCAAAAAACAGAGGAGGAGAAATCAAAGGTCAGACAGTGGATGGATGGATGGATGGATGGATGGATGGATGGATGGATGGATGGATGATGGATGGATGGATGGATGGATGGATGGATGGATGGATGGATGGATGGATGGATGGATGATGGATGATGGATGGATGGATGGATGGATGGATGATGGATGGATGGATGGTGGATGTTGGATGGATGGATGGATGGATGGATGGATGGATGATGGATGGATGTTGGATGGTGGATGGATGATGGATGGATGGATGATGGATGGATGGATGATGGATGATGGATGATGGATGATGGATGGATGGATGGATGGATGGATGGATGGATGGATGATGGATGTTGGATGGATGGATGGTGGATGTTGGATGGATGGATGGATGGATGGGTGGATGATGGATGGACGGATGAATGGATAGATGGATGGATGGATGGATGTGAAGGAGCTGCAGGTTGACGTGAAAATCAACCAAAATACTTGGACCATACACACACACACATGCATATAAATATAATATATATATATATATATATATATATATCTATATATATATATATATATATATATATATATATATATATATATATATATATATATATATATATATATATATATATACATATATATATGATTTCTACTGTGTTTTGACTTGTAATGAATTCAACTTAAGGGGGAGCGACATTCAAGCAGATGAACTGATAAACAGAAGTTCCTAAAAGCTCCACCATCTGCCCTGAAACCAGCAGGTCCTGAGTCCAACTCCCTCAGTCCACCTGCACAATCACAGGTTTGTTTCCAGCATAAATATCCATATTTATATAGTTTATATCTGGGTTCCTGTCAGCAGCTGAAAACTCAACAACTCATCAATTTGTGAATTTTCTTTTTACTTTTGAAACATACTATTTTATCCATTTTTTATCAGTTTTTTTTTTTTTTTAAGGTTTTGACGTTTTCCAGAAGGTTTTATCTCTCACCTCTGACCTAAAAGTAAGAAGTGGAAAGTTTTCCGTGTTACTCAGAGAAAGAGTTTTATCGCTGGAAGGAGGTGGGGTCAGTGAGGGAGGTGAGGAGAGGCTGATGATGAAGAAGAGAGAGGAGGAGCTGAGGACAGAGTGACTGTGTGTGTGTGTGGGCGGGGGGGGCTGTGTAACACACCGTTTCCAGAGTTGCTGCTGGGGGAGCAGTTCTTCTGCTTGGTCGCCTGCCGACACTCTTTCATCCAGGGGAAGATCTGTTTGGCGAGGGCGGGGTTGGGGGGCACAGATGAGGAGGACGACGACGATGAGGAGGAGGAGGTGGACGAGGAAGAGTTGGACGACTTAGTGGGGGCTGATTTGGAGCCAGCACTGCCCCCCGGCTGCGGAGCTGCGGCACTGCCGTTGATGGGGTTGGGGGGCAGCGGGGGGGACACCTGGGGGCCGGGGAGGTGCTCCGGGGGGGGCAGGCTCGGCCGCATGCAGCTGCCGTTTAGCTCCTTGCTCTTGGCCTGCTGCTGCTGGAGGGAGGGGGCGCCAGAACCCCCCAGCGACTGCAAGGAGCAGGCGGAGTGCGTGTACGCGTCCACGTCCAGGTGGGCCCCTGCCTGGAAGGCGGGCTGCTGGTGGGGCACCGGGACCGGGCCGTCGTAGCCCCCGAAGCCGTTGGCGGGGCCCTGCGCCTGGTACGACGAGTAGCCTCCGAAGAGCGCGGGGGGGGCGTCGTAGTACGTCGTCTTCTGCATGTCTGAGGGAGGTGGCAGCGTGTCCTGGTGCTCCGGTCCTTACTGAACCCCGCTGCCGGAAGACCATTTGGTACCGGGGGTCACGTGACGGTGTCGCTCCAACGGTCCCCTGCACGCTGACCTTCGAGGTTAGAGACACAGAACGGAGAAACGGCGCGGTTAGATCCATCTTCCTGCGCTCAAAAGACATGACATGAATAGAAACCGCTGCTTTTCTCTCCTCACCACCCCCCTCATCCTCTCCGCCTCCCCCCTGCGCACAGCCAGCAGATGCTCTGGTGGAGGGGGCACGAGGAGGGCAAAGCGCGCTCAAATGTCCCCCGAAACAGCAGCTTTATGTCTCAGAGGGTCTTCAAAAGACCCGCTTTTACAGCTGACTTTGAAACAACAATTAAATAAAACGTCAGCTAACATGTTTCAGAAAATCATTAAATGGCACGTTTTTTTCGACATGTTCGATGCCACTTTTATAAATACCTTATAAATATTTTGCTCATTAAAATTCCTGCAGTGACTGGATCTGAACGTGACATTTTCTTGTGTAATGACTTCAGTAAAAGCGCCCTGTATATTTTCTGTCCTGTGACTGATGTAGGCAGCCTACTTCTGTCAGTCTGCCCCCCCCCCCCCCCCCCCCCAGCCCCACGTCCGTGTGTCACCGTGAGCCCACTGACGCGCACTCACCAGAGTCTACCTGCTGAAAACCAGCCTCCATCTCCATCCAGGCTCATTTTATTTTCATTTTCAAACCAGTTCAGAGAATATTTGCTTGCTGAATACTGATTTCTGATTTCTGCTCAGCGAAAAGGAGATTAGGTTGAAAAAACACAGATAAAAACACCTTCAGAGGAATGTTATCGACACCACAGATGTCATCAGACTGGAGAGGTGTAAATTTGAGATAAAGAGAATCGAATCCGTTTAGGAAAGTTTCCGGAAAACATTCAGTTTTTCGTTAGCGGGTTTGTATTTGGTACATTTTATGTATTAAAAAAAAGAAAAAAAATATTTAGAGACAAATCAGAGACAATTAGATGCGATGAGGAGCTGAAGAGTGCTCTGTGGTGGCAAAAACAGCAAGGCTGACCCCCCCATGACTCCCAACCACTGCCGGGGGGGGGGGGGGGGGGGGGTCATGCACGAGAGAGCACCTAGTATTATTCTCTTCTCAGTAGATAAAATATTTTAAAAAAGGTAATAACACAAACGGAGTTTAGCTGAAGCGGCAGCTACAGCGGATGGAAATATTCTGGAACATTCAGTCATAAAAAGAAATAAATAAATCAACTACAATATCTGAGGCTGATTTAGTTGTGCAGAGATGTAGAAATAACAGCAATAAGAGCTGTACATGCAGACGTGTTAGAGGACATCAGCCCTGATCTGCGCGTGTCTGGAGTCTGATTTCCAGAACATTCACTTTATTATAAAAATGCCAGAAAATGGAGCGCAAATGATGAAACAGCAGCCCAACAGATTCCTAAAAATTATAAAGGTGATTATGCAAACGAGTATAAAGAAAAAGGCTGAATGTATTTGTGAAGCTCAAATAAAATAAGAGATCAGGTCAGCGTTCACGGACAGATGAGACATTTCTGTAAAATAATTGGCTGTAATTCCCTCTGAAATCTTCCAGAATGAAGCTCGTCACAGTTTTTTTTCCTTTTTCTTTTTTTTGTCCTCCTCTAGTTCTCAGCTCGTCACACATGTCAGCCATTTATCTTTCTGGAAGACAGGCTGGAATCCTAATTATTTACTCTGAGGAATAGTCCCAAGAAGAAAGAGGGGCGTGGGGGGGGGGGGGGGGGGGGGGGGGGGGGGGGGGGGGGGGGATAGAGGCCGCGGCAGTCGGAGTGGGAGGAATATGTTATTAAATCATAACGCTGTTTCTCCATTAAACTCGACACGTAACGTGCCCCCCACCCCCCACCCCCCCATGTACAACTACAGCTTAAAACGATCACCAACTTCACCGGACACCCCCTCAAGAATAATGCACTTAGAGGCTGCTAACGGAGAAGCAGCCTGCCGAACCAAAACAACACAGACGGGGAGGGGGGGGGGCAGCCTCGGTGTCCGGGGTCTATGTTTTATCCCGGGATATAACGTTACAAATGGCGCCTGTCGTGAAGAGCCGTACAGGTTTGGGGGGGTGGGGGGGTGCAGACGATCCTTTAACGTGGAAATTCCACGGAGCTTCTTCTTTAGCCCATTAACAGAGAGGTGGGGGGGGGGGGGGGTAAACACGGAGAGACACGGCCTCAGATCAGCTATTGTTGTTCACGTTCATGACCTGTATTTCAAATCCAAAACACGGGATTTCGCACACAAATGTTGCGGATAAGCGTTTGAAAAAACAGAGGGAATAAAAATAAAATCTGAAATAAATTGAAACGAGGGACTGGAGCCCCGTGATGAGAGAAATGAATCTTCCACAGAAGAAAACGGTCGGCCATTTCTTTAAATTCCAGATCTGTCAGGAAGAGGAGAAGAAAGGAGAGGAAGGGTCAGAAATGGAGGGCTGGGGGGCTGCCGGGGGTCCCCCCAACAGCTCCAACAGCCTGAACTCTTCCTGAACCGGGACTGAAGCCCATAAATCACCGAGCAGCCGCTCACGAGCCCAGCAGCACCAAACGGGCACAGATCAGGCTGTTTTCATCTCGCGCATCTCGGGCCGGCCTGTCAGCCTGCCGCTTACCTTCCTTAGCACCGGCGGTCCCGGTCCGGTCCGGCTCGGACCCAGCACCCCCGCATCATAGCTCCAGTCCTCCCACCAGCTGATCAGTGAGGAAAATTCAGAAAATCAAAACGATCTGCGCTCGTGCCTCCTTACGCGGCTCCCCTCTCCTCCTCCCTAGAATCTAGCACAGCGAAGCAGAGACCTCCAGAAGCGGCCGCGGCGGCAGCAGCGGGGCGGCGGAACGGCGGACGGGCTCCTCCGGCATGAACGTCTGGAGCGGGCCGGCTCCGGTGTGGGTGGAGGGGTCCAAAAGCAATGCACCGGTTCCGCCGAGGCTGCGAACAGGCCAGCTAGCGCGCGAGGTGAACAGCTTACCGGGAGCCTGCCTGCTGCCTGCTCGCGCCCCCCCACCCGCCCCCCACCTCCACCCTCCGCCCCGGCAGCAGCAGCTCTGCCTGCGCCGCCGCTGCTCACAACAATGGACTCAGATATCCCTCAATTCAGCCTCCGAGGCGCACACGGGCAGCAAAAGAACCTGAACCCGGTCTGAAAGCAGCCAACTACCCGCCCAGACAACCAACCGGTGACCCAGTCAACCAGGCAGCCTGTCAGCAGGAGAAACGTTACCCCATGGCATCTTGGGTGATTATCCGTGTTTCTAGCTGCGTTGTTCCCGGGTCTTTGAGCCCTCCCGGGTTTCCCGGGTCTCCTGGGTCTTTCCTCTGGCGGCCTCCTCCTCTCTGCTCCGCGGCTGCTCCGCTCCCTGCGGCCCGGAGGAGGTGAGGTCACTCCGCGGCTCCTCCAGCCCGCAGCGGCGCCGCCTCCAGCTCGGACACTCTCATCGCGTTCCTGAGAGGCTCCTACGCGTATCCGCGACGCTCACAGGGCCCTTGGCGGCAAAAATAACGGTACCGAGCTCTCGGACCCTCCTTCATTAAAGATTTTTGTTGCTATGCCCGCGTGGGGGGTGTGGGTGTGTGTGTGTGTGTGTGGGGGGGGTGATCTTCCCACGCGTCACCGCGAGCCCAGCTTCCACGGTGATGTGTATGCGCTCCACAGCTGTGGAGCTGAGCTGAAGACGCTGGAGGTGGGGGCTCTGGTGGGCTGGGGGCTGAAGATGCAGAAATAAAACCCACTTTCCCAAAATACCGCCCGCCCCCCCCCCCCACCCACCCCAGCACACATACACGCGCGCGAGCACACAAATATACACACAATCAGAGATCTGAATCTGAATGCAGCTTTTTCTTAGAGTTTAGAAAGGAGCAAACAATTTTCCATTATTATTATTATTATTATTATTATTATTATTATTATTATTATGCTGTGCATAATAATATTTATTATTATCATCATTATTATTATTATTAGTAGTAGTATTATCAGTAGTAGTAGTAGTAGTATTATCAGTGGTAGTAGTAGTAGTATCACTACATGTTTAACACAGTCCAGGGTTATCACCATTGAGGAAGACTGGAAACATGAACAATGATGATATAAACTTCCAATAAGGGTCTAATTAAAGGTATATTTGAAAATAGCCTATAAATTGGGAAAAAGATCAAAGAACAATTGTGGATCAGCATGTAAACTACACACACACACATTATATATATATATATAGATATATATATATATATATATATATATATATATATATATATATATATATATATATATATATATATATATATATATATATATATATATAACTGGGTCATAATTAGACCATTAAATATGGGTTGTTGTGATCACAAATTTGTCATTTATCACGTCTGTTTTTCACTTTTATTCTTAATAGCAAAAGAAATGTATGAGACATGAAATATTCCTGGACTGAAACAGTCAGAGGTGGCGTTTAACAGATTTGGTAGGAAGAACTGAAGTAGAAAAGCATCCAGAGGAGAAGGGACAGACAGATGAGAGCAGAGTAGAGGGAAAAAGTCCCGTTAGCGGTGATATTTTCACACCTCCGCCCCGCTCCCCCTCTTCCCCTCTCCTCTTCCTCAATGTCTCTTGCTTCTATTTTTATGATTCAGGACGCTCCTCTTGGCGTTTATGGCTGCGTTAAGATTTATGAGATCTCTCGCGCCCAGCGGCGTGTGTGTGCGCGCGCATGTGTGAGTGTGTAAACAGCTCCAGTTGAAAACAGAAAGCATAATCGCGGACTGCAGGAATGAGAGGATGAGCTCCGTGTAGGTGGAAGGTGGGGGCGGGAAATGCGACCGTCTGCAACTTTTCTGATCCGGTGAGCAGCTGAAAAAGCCGCTTTAGTCATTAACTAGAAACAGCCTCCAAACCGCTCATCAGCTGCTGTCTTGGTCTCATTGTTTCCACTGAGTCCTGGTGAGGGAAGAAACCTTCGTGATGAGAATAAGCGCCGTGGATTAAAGACGCGCCCGGGCTCGTGAAGGACTGCGGGACTACCGGACTCTCCTCCGAACTGGATTTGAACGCAGACGCTCCGGACTGGATTCGGTTTCCAGATCGGGACTCGGAGCCCCGCGGGGTCCTGGGAGATGCTTTTTTAAATGTACTTTTCGTTCCTTCCACTGCATTTTCAGACATTTGGGACTCTGAGGAGGTCTGACCTGGATCTAAATCTATGGTGCCGCCAGCGCGCGCACTCAGCAAAACTCCGGAAACTGCTCAAACTAAATCTGTTCATTATTTATTTATTTCCTTCTTAAGAACTAGAAAGAGTCGCGTGCAGGGTTGTGGTATCTTTACAGAATTTTAATGACTTTTGTTTTTGTTTGTGCGCATATGAAGTGATTTTATTTTTTTATCTATTTATTTATTTAATAATATGCTTAAGAAACGAGGAAGTGACTTTTTCAAGGCTGTTAATATATTATTATGTTGGCGCATATTATCACTCAAAGGTAGCTGTGCTGCTCCATTTATTATCTCTGAACAGTTTCAACATTAAAAATACCATCGTTTCACAATAAAGTTGGATCAATTATATAGATAATCAATAACTATATAATTAAATAAAAACTAAAAGTCAAATAAAACGTAAATGAAAATAATCGAAATAACCTGCATTTATGGAGAGTCATATTTTTTTTTTTAATAAAAAGTTCTGGCCTTGTACAAATCGGATAATTTCCGTTGATATCGGATATTTTTTATTTCCATTTTCTCCCTGGTTAAATAAAGGTTAATAAATAATGCGGGATATTTTCAGGCAATCGTGGTTTCATTCGCCCCACTTCTATATTGCACATAAACTCATATTTTGGTTCAAAAATGAGAGCAGATCAAACTTGGTTTGAATGTCATGCGCAGACCTCCTTCAGGTGAAAGAACATAAATGAACTGGACTCACCGGAAGATTCCTCTTTGCTTCTGTTGTTTAACGGGGGAAAATGGATTCCAGAGAGTTCCGAACTACTACAGGACACGCGGGACAGGAAGGAGGAGACGGGGGAGAAAGAGGAGAGGTGAGATAAGGGGGGATGTGGAAATGAAAAACCGACCTCGAGCCGCGACCTGCTGCAGTCTGGTGGAAGGTTCTGGACTGGAGCGGCTCTGACAGGTACCGCTGACCTCCAGACATTCCTGGAATCAGAGCAGCACGAGGAAGTCTGAGGGATGAGTGGGAGTGATACGAGATGGTATCGATCTCTGTAATCACATTACACATCCTACTATCCTCACTATTCACTAGGTTTCCATCTGCTCTGCTTTTTTCTTTTCTTTTTTTAAAAAAAAATAATAGATCGAGTGGGTTCTCTGTGTGAAATTGACTGCAGAACGAAAAGATTTTAATAATTAATAAGAAAAAAGACTTTACCATAAATGTGGATTGTTTCTGGTGAGTAGGCTTGGAAAAACTAATAGAATAAAATAAAATCAAATTAAAAAAGAAAGCATTATTACTATTATTATTATTATTATTATTATCAATATTATTGTTGTTGTTATTAATATTATTTTTGCTGTTGTAGAATTATATTCTATGTATTAATGTATCATCATACTCTATTGCACATTATGTCATATATATATATATATATATATATATATATATATATATATATATATATATATATATATATATTATATATATTATATATATTATATCTATATATATATATATCTCTATATAGATCTCTATCTATATCTATCTATCTCTATATATATATATATATATCTCTATATGTGTGTGTGGGTGTGTGGGTGTGTGTGAGTGAGAGTTAGTTAATTGTCATAGAGGGTTCAGTTTGTCACTACATGAAAACTGTTGCTCTGTAATTTCCAGAATAAAGTCCCCGACTCTCTCTGCATCTGTTTGTGCTGCTCGCAGCTTCTTTCAAACACATAAATCAAAAAGTAAAAAGCCCCCCAACCACGTCGACCCAGCAACACCAGCACGACTGCTTCTGCTGCTGCTTCAGAATTCAGCTCTTTATCTTTTATCCATCTCTGCTGTCACACAGCTCGAGCTGATCTTTATTCCCACTGCAGGCCCAGCAGTCAGCCCCCCCCTCTGCTTTCAGCCCTCTGGAAAGTTGGAGCGACAGAGCAGGACTGAACTGGCCTGGACTGTAAGATAGCAAACCTCCCCCTGGAGCCTCCAGAACTGGGAGAGTCGTCAGTTAAACAGGGGGGGGGGGGGGGGGGGGTCTCTGACCAAAACAATGTGAAAGAATGCTTTTCTGAGGCCTGACAATGTGAAAGTTTGAAAACAAAGACAACAATAATATCGCAGGTGCAGCAAAGCCGTGCTTGTTGATCATTAAAGAGCAGGATTATAGTCTTTAGAGAGGGATGGATCCAACAGAAAACAACATGGAATTAAATGAAGTATCTGGGCGGTTTCACCAACAGAGGGGGGATATTGTGGTTATCAGAGAGTTGTCCTGATCTGGATCACATAACTGGAATGTCAGTGTGGTGGTCTCTGGATTGAGACGGAAGAGACTCTAAGTCAAAGAAGAGTCTTTAAATTTGTCCAACTGAAGATCAGGCGCTTCAGTCTCGGGTGGAAGAGTTGGACAGACCTTTTCAGAGAGAGATGAAATCATTCAAAGATGCTTTAGTCTTATACAGCCTCTGTAGTGAGTGCAACACTGTATCCACTTTCTGGATCAGCGTCAGCAGGCCTCTGGCGGCGTCTACTCTGCTCCGGTTGTGGTTTCAGTTTCATGAAGTGATCATGAAGTGTTTTTTTTCCCAGAAACTGAAGTTAAAGTCACGCAGGAGGAACTCTGAGCTTGTGCTTCTTTAACTTGATATCACATGTTTTTTTCCACCAGTCAGGAGGAAGTTTTTGGATGTTTCGGATGATAGTTCTGCTCTCTAAGGGGCCCGACACCCTCCTCACAGATCCATTCATAACTCTTTCACAGCTGTGCAGCTGTAACATCAGCGGAGCCACGCCATACGGGCAAGCAACGGCAAATCCAGCGTTGCGACACTTCATGTGTGACCCCCACCCCACCCACCCTCCCGCTACACTCAGGGTGGATGGCGCTCACATTTCAGCAGCGTGTTCTTGAGGCCCATCATGCACCATGGCTTGAAACCTGAGCGAGACACCACATGAACACATCTGCTCCCACGTTCTGCTTTCAATTCCCTCCAAGAATCAAGTAAAGCCTTCTAAAGTAGGAAGCTGCCATTTAAGTTCTGCAAGACTTGCCTAAACCGCCCTCTTATGCTTGGGTCCACACTACTCATTAAACTCACCCTGTGTAAAAAAAAAAACAACAAAACAAGAAAAACAGCTGAATTTTATCTTTAGTTCTTGGCCTCGGAGGCTGATGAAAAGTTTGTCAGGACTCCACACAAATTTTCAAACAATAAGAACTAACTTTAAACTTCACCATAATTGCAACTGATAGCTGAAACTACAGCAGGTGACATCCTAACACAGGTGATCTACGAACACGAGCAGATCATCCCAGGAGCCGTCACAACTGTCCTCCACAAACTCTCTGATAGTCAGGGGTGTGGAAGTCACAGCAACACTGATGCAGCGTCTTGTTCCAATGCAGGACAGATGAGTACAAACTTGTTTTGACTTGATCAGGTAAAGTTTTCAAGGATGTTCTCTTCTGCTCAGGTCATGAAAGACTGTTTCCTGGATCTCCTTTGATATGCAAACTCCTGCGTGATCGTCATCAGACTTCAGTCCTTAGTTTAATTACATTTCTGATGGTTTGAGATCAAACAGCACACGGAAGTGAGGAAGACTCACTAAAGCCTCACATTAAACCTGTCAGAGTTACCGAACATCTGTAAACATCTGCGCCGCTAAATGAATCCAACCTGCTGGTGCATCACTGCATCCTCAGCGTGTGATAACATCTGTAACTCAGACCAAACTTATGGCACTTCTATTAAAACAACAAAGAAACAAACATACATAGATGGATAAAATGAAGAAGAACGATCGGCAGGAAGCTGTGGTGCAGCAGGTGTTTCATGGTGTCTCAGATTTCTCCCGGTCAGTGAACAATAACGAGGTTTGTCATTGATATGTTTTGATCACGTGTCCAAATAAACGCACATCAATGAGCGCAGATTACGTTCCTTCAGTTACTCCCTCTTCCTGCCAGAATTAATTTTCGAACGTGTCTCTGTCAATAATCAGCACTGGATTGAGAGAAAAAACTCTGAAAGATCCTGAATTGTGTGTTCTGGAAGGAAAACTCCCCAGAATGCAGATGTCTTGAGCCAAACTCCTCCTCCGCCATGTTTGGAGTTGCCCCAGAGCTGGACTTACCACCTTTCAAACAAAGAATGCTTTCATTTTCATTTTTAATTGCCAGGAGAGCTGTCTAATTACGGTTGAAAGATCCGGCTGCACCTTCTCACTCACACTGGATAAGGGATAATATGTTGTTGAAAATAGATTTTATACTGTTTGGCACCCTTTCTTAACTGTTTATAAGAAATCTACTACTGTTGTCTTTGAGTAGACCTCCCCTCCTTTTTTTTCTTTTCCCTTTTTTGTTAATTTTCTTTTATTTATTCATTTTTTCCCTTTCTCTTTCCATACATATTTATGAATAGTATATTTGGTTGTCATAGGGTTACCTCAGTTGGCATCATTGTTTCTACTTTGTGCAACTGTCATTTATTTTAGCTGAGTTTAGTTTTGCGTGGATGTGACTTATCTTATCTGCAGGGACTTGTTTATGGGTAAAAATATGCTAAAAATAATATATGTTGAAATGTGATTACAACGCATGATTTTGTGTCATATCTGTTCATATACTGCTAATGATCAATAAAAAGACTTTGGATAAAAACATATGTATCAGAGCCAGGGGCTCACGGTGTCCTTGTGGTGCTAAATGAACACTGTGACTCAGCAGTAAACATCAAAAATAACAGCATAACACATTTTCTAAGGCACCGTAGTAAAGCTGAGCCTCACTGAGCTGCTTCATTTTCTTGTATACTATCTCTCATTTCATCTGTGAAAGCATCCTGTGTTGACGGGGCGCTCGCTCGGAGCTAAAACCAGTCCTGAACCACAAACTCCTGCCTTCAGCTCTTTCACTTCACAGAAAGTTAATCTTTAACTGAGATGCTAATATTTAACCACACAATCAAAGAAAAGCCTGACACCAGAACAGAGGAGGGGTCTCTGCTGCAGTGGGTTGGAATGGGGGGGTCGGGTCAGCCCTTTCTGCTCTCGGGCCACAAAAACTGCAGAGTTCACCAGATCTGTCATCACTGGGCCTGCAAGCACGGCTCTGTGTTCGTGACTCTGCTGCTTTTCTTCATTATTTATTTATTTTATTTTGAAGATTAACTTTACATTCTGATTTCAAACCCTTGGCTCTTGTCAGTCTGTATTTGAAAGAAAATATCCAAAAGTCTTCTTACATCCGAACCACAAAGGGAAGCCTCTGATAAAGGAGCGCAACAGGAAATGCCAGAAAATGTCACATGTGCAAGACGTCCACTTAAAGACACAGAACTATCTGATGTCTGAAGGAGAACAACCAAAACACATTCATCAGAGTTTCAATAGGGATTCAAAATCATCACTGAATTAACTCAGTTCGGTCTTTATTCAGATTTAATGGAGAGCAGGGGGCTGTTGTCTCAGCCATGTTGTCTGGGTTCAGCCTGTTTGCTTGGTTCCAGTTTTCTTTTTTACTGTGTTTCTTTTCACGTTTTTCATCGTTGCTTAACTGTCAAGTGATAATCAGACATTTTCATAAAACTGGACATACTGAAGACTCATCTGTGGATTTTCCCACATTTTTATAAGAAAATTTGAAAGCCTGGTGATGGTGCGTTAAACCATAACAACAGACCAGGATCAACTTTTTCTGACACGTGGATCAGTACCAGAAGGGATGGTTAGGGCTAGAGTTAGGGTTAGGGTTAGGGTTAGACTTCATGGGCTCAGATGGTTCCACAGCTGAAGCCCTTATGACGCATGTTGCACACCTGTCTAAAAAGATATGAACAAACCCTCTGTGATGACTTCCACTGGGTTCTGGAGAGTGGTTTTGAAGCCTAATTATGGGAAATCTGGTCTACACCATCATGGCAGAAGCTGACTTTGCTCAACTCCGAGTTAATCCAAAAATGTGCAGTTGGGCAGAGCAAACAAGCCTGGTATTCAACACCCACCTTACCTGAGTTACCACAAGTTCGCTGTTTTAGCTTAACTTAGCTCACGCTTGTGACCTTAAATCAATTCTGATCCAATCTGTCCATCCATCTGAGTTTCAGATGTTGTTACCAAAACTATATTTGAAACGAGGACTGGTGGGGCTCCGCCGGTGATTTAACTTCTCCACTTGCTGGCTGAGGCAGCAGCCAGCTGGCCATCCTCCCAGCAGCCTTCAGCTGAGGATGGGCGTAGCTGCTGCCCTTCCAGGCCAACGCAGAGCTAGTCTTGGCACATTCCTAGTATAATTAACAGCACAACAGGACTTATTATTTTTTATTATGAGAACGGTTCTGCTCTGTTAAGGTCTTAATTCACAGCTCAAACATTAAGATCACTGAAAGTGAAAAGAAGCGAAAGTGATGACAGCTAACTGTTTGTGACCATAAACTGAATGCACAGACCTGATTGTGTCTATTACGGTCGCTACAGACCTGATCGAGTCTGTTACACCAGCTACAGACCCGATTGGGTCTGTTACAGCAGCTACAGACAGCTACAGCTACCTGAGTCTTACAGTCTGTTACAGCAGCTACAGACCTGATCAAGTCTGTTACAGCAGCTACAGACCTGATGAAGTCTGTTACAGCAGCTACAGACCAGATTGTGTCTGTTACAATAACTACAGACCTGATGAAGTCTGTTACAGCAGCTAGAGACCTGATGAAGTCTGTTACAGCAGCTACAGACCAGATTGTGTCTGTTACAATAACTACAGACCTGATGAAGTATGTTACAGCAGCTAGAGACCTGATGAAGTCTGTTACATCAGCTACAGACCAGATTGTGTCTGTTACAGTAACTACAGACCTGATGAAGTCTGTTACACCAGCTACAGACCTGATGATGTTTGTTACAGCAGCTAGAGATCTGATTGTGTCTGTAACAGTAACTACAGACCTGATAAAGTCTGTTACATCAGCTACAGACCTGATGAAGTCTATTACATTAACCACAGACCTGATGAAGTCTGTTACAGAAGCTACAGACCTGATGATGTCTGTTACAGCAGCTACAGACCTGAAGAAGTCTGTTAAAGTAACTACAGACCTGATGAAGTCTGTCACAGAAGCTACAGAGCTGAGGAAGTCTGTTACAGAAGGTACAGACCTGAAGAAGTCTGTTAAAGTAACTACAGACCTGATGAAGTCTGTCACAGAAGCTACAGACCTGATGAAGTCTGTTACAGAAGGTACGGACCTGAAGATGTCTGTTACAGTAACTATAGATTTGATGAAGTCTGTCACAGCAGCTACAGACCTAATGAAGTCTGTTAATGCAGCTACAGACCTGATCGAGTCTGTTACAGCAGCTACAGATCTGAAGAAGTCTGTTAAAGTAACTACAGACCTGATGAAGTCTGTCACAGAAGCTACAGAGCTGAGGAAGTCTGTTACAGAAGGTACAGACCTGAAGAAGTCTGTTAAAGTAACTACAGACCTGATGAAGTCTGTCACAGAAGCTACAGACCTGATGAAGTCTGTTACAGAAGGTACGGACCTGAAGATGTCTGTTACAGTAACTATAGATTTGATGAAGTCTGTCACAGCAGCTACAGACCTAATGAAGTCTGTTAATGCAGCTACAGACCTGATCGAGTCTGTTACAGCAGCTACAGATCTGATGGTGTCTGTTACAGCAGCTACAGACTTGATGAAGTCTGTTACAGCAGCTAGAGACCTGATGATGTCTGTTACAGTAACTACAGACCTTATTGTGTCTGTTACAGCAGCTACAGACCTGATTGTGTCTGTTACAGTAACTACAGACCTGACTGTGTCTGTTACATTAACTACAGACCTGACTGTTTCTGTTACAGTAACTACAGACCTGATGAAGTCTGTTACAGTAACTACAGATCTGATTGTGTCTGTTACAGTAACTACAGACCTGATGAAGTCTGTTACAACAGCTACAGACCTGATTGTGTCTGTTACAGCAGCTACAGACCTGATTGTGTTTGTTACAGCAGTTACAGACCTGGTGAAGTCTGTTACAGTAACTACAGGCCTGATGAAGTCTGTTACAGCAGCTACAGACCTGACTGTGTCTATTACAGCAGCTACAGACCTGATTGTGTCTGTTACAGTAACTACAGACCTGATTGTGTCTGTTACAGCAGCTACAGACCTGATTGTGTCTGTTACAGTAACTACAGACCAGATTGTGTCTGTTACAGCAGTTACAGACCTGATTCTGTCTGTTACAGTAACTACAGACCTGAAAAAGTCTGTTACAGCAGCTACAGACATGATTGTGTCTGTTACAGTAACTACAGACCTGATGAAGTCAGTTACAGCAGCTACAGACCTGATTGTGTCTATTACAGCAGCTACAGACCAGATTGTGTATGTAACAGCAGTTACAGACCTGATGAAGTCTGTTACAGTAACTACAGACCTGATGAAGTCTGTCACAGCAGTTACAGACCTGATTGTGTGTATTACAGTAACTCCAGACCTGATGAAGTCTGTTACAGCAGCTACAGACCTGACTGTGTCTGTTACAGTAACTATAGACCTGATGAAGTCTGTTACAGCAGCTACAGACCTGATCGAGTCTGTTACAGCAGCTACAGACCGGATAAAGCCTGTTACAGTAACTACAGACCTGATGGACTCTGTTACAGCAGCTACAGACCTGACTGTGTCTGTTACAGTAACTACAGACCTGACCGTGTCTGTTACAGTAACTACAGACCCGATGAAGTCTGTTACAGAAACTACAGACCTGACTCTGTCTGTTACATAATTACAGACCTGGCTGTGTCTGTTACAGTAACTCCAGATCTGACTGTGTCTGTTACAATAACTACAGACCGGATGAAGTCTGTTACAGTAACTACAGACCTGACTCTGTCTGTTACAATATCTACAGACCTGACTGTGTCTGTTACAGTAACTACAGACCCGATGAAGTCTGTTACAGCAACTGCAGACCTGACTCTGCCTGTTACAATAACTACAGACCTGACTGTTTCTGTTACAGTAACTACAGACCTGATGGAGTCTGTTACAGCAGCTACAGACCTGACTGTGTCTGTTACATTAACTACAGACCTGACTGTTTCTGTTACAGTAACTACAGACCTGATTCTGTCTGTTGCAATAACTACAGACCTGACTGTTTCTGTTACAGTAACTACAGACCGGATGAAGTCTGTTACAGTAACTACAGACCTGATGGACTCTGTTACAGCAACTACAGACCTGACTGTTTCTGTTACAGTAACTACAGACCTGATGAAGTCTGTGACAGTAACTACAGACCTGATGAAGTCTGTTACAGTAACTACAGACCTGACTCTGTCTGTTACAATAACTACAGACCTGACTGTTATTGTTACAGTAACTACAGACCTGATGAAGTCTGTTACAGTAACTACAGACCTGACTCTGTCTGTTACAATAACTACAGACCTGACTGTTATTGTTACAGTAACTACAGACCTGAGGAAGTCTGTTACAGCAGCTACAGACCTGATAAAGTCTGTTACAGTAACTACAGACCTGACTCTGCCTTTTACAATAACTACAGATCTGACTGTGTCTGTTACAGTAACTACAGACCGGATGAAGTCTGTTACAGTAACTACAGACCTGATGAAGTCTGTTACAGTAACTACAGACCTGACTCTGCCTGTTACAATAACTACAGACCTGACTGTTTCTGTTACAGTAACTACAGACCTGATGGAGTCTGTTACAGCAGCTACAAACCTGACTGTGTCTGTTACATTAACTACAGACCTGACTGTTTCTGTTACAGTAACTACGGACCTGACTCGTTCTGTTACAATAACTACAGATCTGACTGTGTCTGTTACAGTAACTACAGACCGGATGGAGTCTGTTACAGTAACTACAGACCTGATGAAGTCTGTTACAGTAACTACAGACCTGACTGTTTCTGTTACAGTAACTGCAGACCTGATGGAGTCTGTTACAGCAGCTACAGACCTGACTGTGTCTGTTACATTAACTACAGACCTGACTGTTTCTGTTACAGTAACTACAGACCTGACTCTGTCTGTTACAATAACTACAGACCTGAATGTTTCTGTTACAGTAACTAGAGACAGGATGAAGTCTGTTACAGTAACTACAGACCTGATCAAGTCTGTTTCAGTAACTAAAGACCGGACTGTTTCTGTTACAGTAACTACAGACCTGACTCTGTCTGTTACAATAACTACAGACCTGACTGTTTCTGTTACAGTAACTACAGACCTGATGAAGTCTGTTACAGCAGCTACAGACCTGATAAAGTCTGTTACAGTAACTACAGACCTGACTCTGCCTTTTACAATAACTACAGATCTGACTGTGTCTGTTACAGTAACTACAGACCGGATGAAGTCTGTTACAGTAACTACAGACCTGATGAAGTCTGTTACAGTAACTACAGACCTGATGAAGTCTGTTACAGTAACTACAGACCTGACTGTTTCTGTTACAGTAACTACAGACCTGATGAAGTCTGTAACAGCAGCTACAGACCTGATAAAGTCTGTTACAGTAACTACAGACCTGAGGAAGTCTGTTACAGCAGTTACAGACCTGACTGTCTCTGTTACAGTGACTACAGACCTGATGAAGTCTCTTAGATCATCAGAGAACAACTGTGTTGATCCAAACTCATCCTTTTCATCCATCATACAGGGCAGCATTGTTCCATTTACATTTGCCACTATTCCTGTGTGGCTGTGTTTTGCTCATAGTTTGTCAGTGATATATGAAAAAATCAATTAAATCGGAGAGTTAATGGAGTTGTTTGTGGCTTTTCTAGGTCTTTAAAGTCTGTATGTGGCAGCATTTAAAAACCACAGAGGTCAAACAGGCTGCTGATGAGGTGCCCACTTGAGATGACGTACAGAACTTCGACGGAAGGCTCTTAGTCATTTTATTTTAACTGTTTCAAACAAATGCCATGTTGTGAGGACCTGATTACATACTCATGAGGTCAGTTTTGTATCTGTTAATCACATTTTGGACAAAAGTCCTCAGTGTGTGGGGATGTGAGGGATTTAGAAAACTGTTTCAGTTCATATCTCACTGGAAATCATGCACAAGAATTCATTAATAGACGGATCAATGACTGACAGGAGACATGCTGGAGAGAAAATAGAAGTTCTGGAGCTCCGTCCAGACACTGTCTCTTTCAGGGAAGAACTTCCATATTTCAGCAAGACTACGCTTCTGCATCCACCACAGCACCATGACTTCATAGCAGAAGAGTCCAGCTGCTGAACTGGTCTGACTGCAGTCCAGACCTTTGACCAGTAGAACACATTGCAGCATCAGAAAATCAAAACCAACAACGAAGGTCCAGAACTGTTCAGCAACTAGAATCCTGCATCAGACCAGAATGGGACAACATTCCTCTCCTGAACTCCAGCAGCCGGTCTCCTCACTTTCCAGATGTTTGCAGACAGATGTTAGAAGAAGAGGAGATGATACACAATGATAAACATCACCGTGTTCCAACTTTACTGAGCTGTGTTTCTGCCACCAAAGTCAGAATGAGCTGATATTTTCATGAAATGGTCATATGTCTCATTGACATCTGATATGTTCTTTGGGTTCTACTGGGAGTAAAATATGGATTTATGAGATTTGAAAATATTCCCATTCTGTTTTTATTTACATTTTACTCAGAGTCCTAAACCCAAAACTATTTCAGTTTACATAATTTAATTCTCAAATAAAGGTTTACACTTCTGACCATCTAATAATAGATTTAGGTTTGATTGAACCCTCAAATTTCTCTTTAATTGAATTAAAGATGGAATCTGGACAATTCTACTTTGATCTGGGTCTGTGATGTCACAGTTGCTCTCAGATCTGAATGACTCACTCAGCCGCTCCAAATCAAGTAACAGTGCTGTGTTATATCAGGGTTTTTCGCTTAGTATTGACTTCAAACACACCAATAAATGTTCTCAAATATGTCCCCTATAAATGGGAAACAATTTTACCATTTTACCCATCTTCGATAATAGTAATACAGTGATCATTTATTTTTCGCGGTTAATGGGGATTGCCCCCCCCCCCCCGAGCCTCAATAATGTGTTTAAAATATGTTTAAAACCCCCCAAAAAGTAGCGAGGCACTGCAGCGAACCAAGACAAAGGCTCAACTTTGGTCTTTCTGTTACCTTCACAGCCTCTGGTCTCTGAACCGTAGTAAACAAACCGCTGCTATTCTGCTATTTTTGGCTCGTAATTAGCAGCTAACACGCTTACAACAACAAAAGAAACAGTCCGGTTTTCTCTGCATGGAACGAGCACTTTATTCTGGCACTGCAGGAACTTGTAACATCACACAGGTTGTATTGTTGGGCTCCTGTCGGTTAACAGAGAATGTAAATCTATACACGCTGGGCTGCTGTTGATGCTCACTACACTTTTCATCTAACCCCGTTTTCATTCTGCCGTCCCATGACACACACACTACATTACCCATAAGGCCACACCATTACCCATAAGGCTACCTTCTTAAAGGGGCCAGGCTGGCTCACAGCATTTCTTCACTGTGAGAGAACGCGCACAACATCCTGTGATGTTTCTGCGATTTTTAATTTTTTTTTTTAATTATATATTTTTGAAAAAAATCCATGAATAACTAAAACCACAGAACTTAAACCACGAGGTGGCGAAGGATCACTGTACTAGTATATTTAGTTTTAAGTGCTCAAGAATGGATGTGACATTGATTAATTAATTTAATGATAACTGGGTAAACTGGAGCTCCGCACCTCTGTTCTTCAAATCATCACTGCTGTTTTACCTTTCTTTTTTTATACATTTACCTAAAAAAAATAATTTGGTAAGTTTTAGAAGACACCAGTGAATGATACTTTATCATAAGGTACAACTGCATACCTGAACTGCAACATGTTTTCAACAAAAACTGACCTCCTGTAACTCATCAACAATAAAACTCCAGTTTTTCTCACAGTTTGTGCCCAAAACTGAAGCGACTGAAGACCTGAAGGTCCACTGAAAGTACATTCACCACAGACATGTTCTATGAGCCATATCTGCCATAAAACTGAACACATTCAACATATGTGCTGCAGAGAAACTCAGATCAACTACAATAAGACTAAGTTTTTTCCTTCAAGAATAAAATTCCATTTACTGGCACTTTCAACCAGTTTGCCTTTTGTTTAGTTCGGGGTTAACCAGTGTTTTTAAGAACCATTTGTGCATTAGTTGTGTCCTGGGGGGCAGGGAGGGACATGACAATTGTTGGGCAGGAAACAGGGTCAGAAAAAAAGGTGGTGATGGTTGGGGGGGGGGGCTGTTGAGTAAGCAATCTTTCCACACCATCATAAATCACAGCATCTTCTCTGTTTACAGCGCCATCAGCTCCAGAGTCACTGCAACTCACTCACAAGCACGTGCACACACACTACAAGACCACCAGAGCCTCCCTTCCTGCCCCAGGTGAAGAGCGGAGGGGGGTGAGAGGGTCTGTTGATCTTCTCTTTCTCAGGCATCTGTCTTCATGTACACGCAAATACACACGCACACGCGTAGAGCCTGACCGCGGGCACGCCCCGTGCACGCCTCTAGAGTGAGTGTCCACGGAAACAGTAAATAATTGATCAATGTCGGGGGGAGGAAGTGGGACGCAAAATCAGAAGAACGCGGTTTTACCTGCCACGCGGACCCGTGCGTGGATCCGCTCGTCTTCTGCT
Source organism: Hirundichthys speculiger (assembly GCA_018398805.1). Classification (NCBI taxonomy): domain Eukaryota; kingdom Metazoa; phylum Chordata; class Actinopteri; order Beloniformes; family Exocoetidae; genus Hirundichthys; species Hirundichthys speculiger. The sequence goes on from JAGFBZ010000239.1 coordinate 114,261, forward strand.
GGATGCCTTTCCTGCAAACTGGATTCACTTTGGTTCTGGTCGCGGACGGACACGCGGGCTGCAGCTTCGCAGAGCAGAGACCTCCCCCCTCAGCGTGGACGGGTTTTCTCCAGCAGAGTGGCCAGTGCGTAATTACGCGCAGTCGTCCCACGGTTTTCTCTTTTCTTCTCTTTTCTGACCGGTAGTCGCACCAGAACCACTCCACCAGTTTCAAACCCGGGATTTAAAACCCACCGGTGCCTGCTGGTGTCACAGTCGCGCGCTTTTCTGTGACGCGTGTTGAAGCAGCCGCAGACGGTTTTCATGCAGAGTTTTGGGGAGAAGACAGAAATGTTGAGCTGGCTGTGAACCTGCAGAGAAGAGCTGACAGGTCTGCTCCTTCTGGGCTCCTTCTACGACTTCACCTTTAAAAAAAGAAAAAGAAAAAAAATACAACGTGAGCGCGCTTACCCCCCTACCCCCACCTCCCCCGTGTGCGCTGAAGAACAGCATCTAGCTGTTCTGGTCCAGAATCACGGCTGCTCTGGGCTCCAGCTGCTCTCTTCTTTCTTTGGCTCACTTTATTTCCGGCTCGGATGGTTCGGTTCCAGCCCAGCGCGAGCTCAGACGGCCCTCCGTGTACGAAACGAGTTTCTGAGACAAATGAACCAGAGGTTTTCTGGATGAAACAGAACCGAGCTCATCCTCCTCATCCGTCTGAGATCATCTCAGCTGTTCGGAAGAAAACGACCCAGTTTCTGCGTTCAGGACTAATTTACCTTTTCTTTACTCTTTACTCTGTCTGTATTTTAGCCAAAGATAGTCTGGAATCTGAGCCCTCGTCCGCGTCCACGTACCCGTCCTATCTTTGTCTCGCGGCTAACTATGAGTAAGTTACCTTCTGATTTCTCCTCACAGGAACCAGAACCCTCTGGCTTCATCTCGGACGGGTATTGTCCTCCTCATTCCTCAGATCCCTCAGCTCCTCAGCTGTGGCTCTGTCACGGCTGGGGCTCCACACGAGGACTGACAGCCTGAACTGGACTATGGACTGACACCGAGAGGGTGAGGAGGGGGGAGGAGAGGGGGCTCTGAGGTGCACCGTGGGGGTTGACGAGGTTCACTGTAACCTGCCTGTCCGTGCGAGCCGCGCGCGGGCCAGATGGTGGTCATTACAAGGCGTCAAACTGAGAGCGATCAGAGGAAAGGAAGAGGGGAAGAAGGAAGAGGAGAAGAAGGAAGAGGGGAAGAAGGACGCGGGAGGCCGCGGACCTCGAGGTCTGCTCCGCTCTGACCTGCGCCTGCACGCGGCCCGCGCTCTCTGCAGCCTCTGGCAGTTTTTATACGCGTTCCTCTGCTGAATTAAACTTCTAAACCCTCTGGATTTTGGTAGATTTTAGTCAAAAGTGTAAAATCAAAATTATGATCCAAACGAAAACTAATATCAACGAAGAAATTGGTGAAAATTAAATTAATTATAAAAAAGTCTGTGATGAGAAAGTCTTCCCATATGGCGACCAACATCACAAGCAGGAGCTCTTACCAGTGAGACCAGAACAAATACTGGGAAAATGCCAGAAAGAACCAGAACCCCTGGGTCTTTTTTTTGGGCAATCGCACACCCGTGCGTGTTCGTGGATTATTAAACTTAATTTATGAAGATTTTCTCCAATGATTGCTTTCAATTATTTGGACATAAAACGGACACCAGACGGACGCACTTGGCTTTGATTTACCGTATCTGTCCAAATACGTGGGTATTTCTGCTCTCTGCCCACGCGCGCAAATATAAAAAAAAAAAAAACACAGACACACCAACTTAGAGATATAAATAAGAAGAAAATGATGAAGCACGAGGGAGAGGAAGATCCAGAAAGTACGTTTAGAGGGATATGAATCTGTTTAGTTCCCGCGCTCCGACTGAACAAAGAAAACGGAGGAGCTTTACTCTCCTCGTGGATTCATTTCTTATCGCTCTGCGGCTGCAGACTAGCTACGGATGAGGAGCGGGAAAACAAAAACAAAAAAAAAAAAACAGGGGATTCTCGCTCTTGGTTCAGTTTCAGTTGCTCATTTTTCACCATCTCCGAATCTCCGAGTCTCTGCCGCCGCGGAGACGGTTACAAATGATCCAGAAGCTTCCCGTTGATTTATTTCAGAGCGGATAATCATCTCTGCGCGAGGAAGACTCGGGGAAGTCCCCGCGCGAGGTTTCTGCGAGCTGGAAGGCAGACGCAGATCATCCAAAACATAATAATAATAACTATAATAATAATAATAGTAATAATAACAGTGATAATGATAATAATAATAGTGTCTCAGGCGCAGATTTACAGGCGCGTTCTTCTGTCGCTGCTCTTAAATCGTCGGCTTGTTAACGTTAAAGAGCTGCAGATTTACGAGACCGCGCCGCGCGCTGATTTATGTTTGTCTGTCGTGGAAAGTGTCTGCTCCAACCCACTGTTGTCACAGTTCCTCTTTTTCCAGCTTTATTTCTTCTTTTCGCTGTGCTTAAGTGAGAAATTACATTTAAATCGGTTTTATTTGCCCGTTTTGTGGCGGCGGTGAAGGAAAAGTGTCGATGTTAAATCAGTTTCTCTTTTTCTTTTATTTTTCCCGAGCTTTTGGCCTCCTTCCAGAACTACGGAGTAATCTTTTCAATTTATGATATATTTTTATTCCACTGTGAAGGATATTTTCTTTTTTTTTTCTTTACTGATTTAATGTCTGTCTTTAGTTTTTGCCACCTGGCTGAGAAATGATGCAAATATAAACGCTCTAAAACACATTTATCCATTTAAAATGTATATTCTCCAAACTTCTCATTTAAGTACGTCTTTCCTGTCTTTTGTCCTTTTTTTTTTTGCCTGTTTCTGGAGTGTTTTGTGTGCTCTGTTGTGTCAACAGAAACCCGCCTTTTCCATCCGTTTTCTTCACGTTTTAATGTTTTTAGCTTTTTTCGTTTGAAGTTTGGATTTATTTCGTTTTTTAAATGCAGCATTTTTATTTCATTTTGCTTTATTCTATTCTATTATTTTCTGCATTGTGATGTTATATTTTATTGAACAGACCGTGAGCTGTCCCGTCAGATCCCGCGCGACGCTCGCTGCCTTTCAAACGTCCGTGCGTGGGAACAGAACACAGAAACAGACAATATGGCTGCCAGTCTGAGCCGTGAGTGGGAAGATGCTCCTCGTGCAGAGTCTTGTCCGCGTGTCTGCTCGCTGTCATGCCTGTCCATCAGAGACGGCCGTGCTCGTGCGTGCAGGCCTCGGCTGTGACTGACATGAAAACTTTAAAGGAAAACCGGGACGTCCCTGATTTTACGGCCGCAATCTCGTTTTCGGAAAATAAAAACCTAGGCGAGATTCTGAAAACGTCACGGCGCACGGGGAGAAGGGGCGCGCACGAGGTAATAGCTCGTTCAGACAGAAAGGACTTTATATGCTGGGATGAATTTTAATACAAAGTTTAACTGGGTTCACATTTACCACAAACACCTGAGCGCTGCAAAGAGCCCACAGCGGTGTGATTCCCGCCGCCTCCTTTATTCTGCTGATGTCACAGCGAGCTGACCGCTCCGCCATTGTCCTGCAGCAGACTCTGGATAAACATTCATTTAGCTCTCCAGTCATTTCAGGTTGTGATGTCATAAAAGGAGGCCGAGCGCGTTCACGACTCAACTGTTTATCATTTAACAAGACTTTTCTGCTGAACCAGAGACGAAGGAACGAAGGGAGGCCTCACAAGTGGAAGCACCCCCCCCCCCCCACCCCCCAGCTTAGATTCAAATATTTGAACTATTCCAGCTGTGTTTGATCGGCAGCTATCTGCCTGCGATAAGCTGAGATAAAGCGCGCGCTCCTGCCCTTCATTTTAACCCAGCAGCTCAGGAACGTGTCAGTTTTAACGACCAGCCCAGAGACCCGCGTCCTGAGGTCAGGTCCGCGGCAGGAGGCGGCTCGAGACACGAAAACACGACCCCGTCCCAGAGAAATGAATGAAAATGTGTCGAAGCGGGAAGAAACCACACCGACCATCTTCTGCCACAGAAATGAGGGCAGAGAGTTCTGACACTATAAGACCTGCTGCTCCATCCACTCATCCATCCATCCATCTGTCCATCCATCCATCCATCCACTCATCCATCCGTCCATCTATCCATTCATCCATCCATCCACTCATCCATCCATCCATCCATCCATCCATCCATCCATCCATCCATCCATCCATCCATTCATCCATCCATCCATCCATCCACCCATCCATCCATCCATCCATCCATCCATCAGATGCCTCTTTACAACAAAAATAAAATTAAATAATGCTGGTGATTATGCACGTGGAAAACTTTGTCTGCAATAAAAATATCTGATGTAAAGTTCATGCACTGCTGTGTCACCAGCTGCTTCTACACCAAACACAATAGGAATAATAATAATAATAATAATAATAATAATAATAATAATAATAATAATAATAATAATAATAATAATGATAATAATAATAATGATGATGATAATAATAATAATAATAGTGGTGATTATGCTGCAGGTGTGAAGTTTTGTTTGTCTACAATAAAAATAAAAAAATATTTGATGTAAAGTTCATGCCCTGCTGTTCTCACTTCACTCGTCACCAGCTGCTTTCACACCAAAACACCACAGACATCACGTCCTACAGAGAGTTATGAGATTAGCAGATGAAATTATGATTACTCCCCCCCCCCCCACCCCATGTCGACATCTACCCTCAATGACAGAGGTTTTTTTTTTTTTTTTTTTTTTTTTTTAAATCGAGCTAACTCGCAACATCTCACAAAGTGATTTAATTTGATTTCTTTGAGAAACCAAACCTGATGTGGGCTTCATGGGAAGCTAAGAGCAGTTCTGCCTTCTCTGCTTCTTATTTTCTTCTCCACGTTTTCAAAGAAGGTGCCCTCATTCCCTGAGAAGAGTTTGAGCAAAAGCAGAGATGCTGAGTGCTGACATGAGGAATGAGAGCAGCTCCATTCCAACAGACTTCCAAAGAAAACACACTAGAGGGAAAAAAATCAGGGAAGGAGGGAAAAGAAGGACTTTCTTGAACCCAGAGTTAGTTCAGAGTTTGGGTTTCTGAAGCACCTCTCATCTGCTCTGATTAAAAAGAATCTATCAGCAGCAGAGCTCAGGTGATTAAAACAAATCTATCAGCAGAGAGCTCAGGTGAGGTGTGAGGTTATTTTGATCACCTATAAAGTCCACATCAACCCTCTGTGGAGCAACCAGCAGCAGGTTTAATGATAATGAACCAGGGCCTCACTAAAATAGTGGTCATATTCACTGCCAGCAGCTCATAATGTATGAAGATACGTGGGGGGGTGGGGGGCGAGGCGTCCCCGATGATCCGCTTTCACACCGGTTAGTCCCGGTAACCGTCCGCCTCGGTGTCCAGCAGCACCTCTGCGGATTCTGTCGGTCTGAAGAGGGAAAAGGATGATAATGGAGAATAAGAACCACTAAAGGAGGAGGACGGAAGCGGAGCAGTGGCACCGGAGGGGGGGGGGGACACCGGCCCCAGTCCGTCCGCGGCCGCGCTCCCCCCTCCGTCCTTCCACAGCGCTGGAAGTCATGATTTATCGCGGGCAGCGCCGTAAACAACAGCGCTCAGTCACAAACGCACAATGGCAGCCGCGGCCGCGCGCTGACACGCAGCCTCGCCATAAATCACGGGAAGAGGGAGAGAAGAGCGGGTGAGAGGGGAGAGGGAGGGATGGACAGCAGGAGAGAGACGTGGAGGCCGACGGGAGCTGATGGGAGGAAGATGGAGGACAATATCAGAGTGCTTCTGAAAACAGACCACCACTGGCGCCGTGCACGCTCCTCCTGGGCTGCTGGCGCGCGGATGCGCGGCTCCAGCCCGTCCACAGCGGCTGCTGGTGATGATGGGTGGGTGGGGTGGTGTGTAAACAACACGACAGCGACATGCAGCACGAGAAAACACGGAGAAACACGAGCAGTCCGGATATTTACCACGACGTGGAAACGACTCTGGGAGCGGGACCAGGGCGGCGTGGACCAGGCGGAAGAACAAGTGTGGCTCCCCCCTGCGCGGTCCCTTCCTTCCGCAATACTCACGGCGTCCACAGCGACCACGCACACTCGTGGAAATTAGTTTTATTGCAGCCTCCTTCTCAGTTTTCTCCTCCTCTCTGTCTGCCGCTGTCTCCTCTTCTCCCCCCGCGCTCTCTCTCTTTTTTCCTCTCTCCCCCCCTCTCCACTGCTACGGGGGGGCTTGTATGTGTGTGTGCGTGTGTTTTTTAAGGACAGTTGACTTTTCCACGTCAGGCACACACGCGCACACACACACAGCGGCGGCTTCATTCCTGACGAACACATATCTGCCTCCGCATTCATTACAGAGGGAATCACGTGACCGGGGGGGGGGGGGGGGGGGGGTGTCTGTGGATGTGTGTGTCTTTAGTGGGGGGGTCTTTAGTGGTCTTGGGATCCACCCGGACCGTGCCTGCGCTCGTGCGGGAATTCGGGAGCATCGTGGAAACAAAAGGAGAAAAAGGAGAAACTCTTTCCAGCACTAAAGGTGCTCGTGCGTGCACGCCCGTGCCAAACACACATTGATAAAAGATTAAGTATCAGAACTCTATTTGGATTTCTTTTCACTCAGTCACTCAGCTGAACTGGGAAGATTCCGCGCGACCTTCTGTCTCAGATGATCCTGGTCCGGATCTGTTTCTGCGACAGTTAAACACCAGCGCATCCGGATCAAAACCAACTATTTAACAGTCATTTGATAGCTGGAAATGAAATGTAACAGACATGTAAAAAGGAAAATTGTAAGAGCTTTTTTAAAAACGGGAAAAATAAAGAAATAAATACAATTAAAATTAATTACTTAAAAAAACGAAAAAGAAATGAGCCTTCAACTCTAAAAATAAAATAAAATAAAATAAAATAAAATAAAATAAAATAAAATAAAATAAAATAAAATAAAATAAAATAAAATAGCCCAGCAACAAAAGAAGATGAAAAAAAGAAGATTACAAAAATTCTGGCACATTTACCAGTTATATGATGTCACATGCATAAAGTTGAAACCCATGGATGAAAGCGTAGATTACAAAGCAGTTTTTTCTTTCTTTTATGTTTTCCTGGGAGCAGCAGATTTCTTTTCTTATTTTTTTTTTTTTTTTAGAGAAAATGCTGTTGTTGGTAAGTGTTGTTGGTTTATTTTAATACTCATAAGAGTGTCTGACGGGATGGGAGAAAGGCTGAAGGGAGGACAGTTGAATAATATATAAAAAGCAGATAGTTAAACAAAGAGAAAATGATGCAGGAGCACAGACAGAGAGACAATAAGGAGGTAGAAGGAAAAAAAAACACGACGGAGACAAAACCCCCGTGGCGAGGCCGCGCGGGGCAGCAACAAAAGGACCAGGACTCCTTCTGGCTCTCGGTTCCAGCTCCAGCAGAACAATGGAGTCTTGGAGAAAAGAAGAGGATGGTTGAGGCCAGGAGGCTTCAGCAGGACTCAGAGCTGAGAACACTTCAAGGTCAGAGAAAAGGCCGCGGCAGCCTGACGCGCTCTGCGTGTCCGTGGGTCTGTGACTGTGACCGCCTCCACTCAGCCCGAGAATCGTCTAGAACCTCCAAATGTTGTTTTACATTTCATGTCCACATGTGAAGAGGTCAGAGGCAGTTGAGGGATCAGCTCCGTCTCTTCCTCTGGAACTGTTTATTTCTGACGTCATCGCCTCCATCATATCACACACAAACATGTTTTCACAAGAATGAGATGTGGTTTGGAAACTCTGTCATCCGAACAGTCGGGAGCCTTTTCATTTGTGATTTTAGGTGCAGTAAAAGCGCAGTCCGCAGTCCGCGGAGCTGCTTTCTAATCAGCGCGGCGCTTCGTTCACGTTTTTACCACAACGGAATGGAAATCAAGCATCTGCGGCGGCGATGATGGCTCCTTTAATGAGCGCCATAAATTAAAGCAATCTCAGTGTGAAACGGCAGCTCAGATTAGCAGCAGAGACCTGCAAAACAAACCAGCTCCAAAAATCTGGCACGGATGCGCACGCGGCACTTACGGGCAACGATTCAGTGGGGAAGAAAATAAATGTATAATAAATAAGTTGTAATTCTACATGGAGTAATTGTACTCTTCCATAGACGACAACAGAAAGCAAAGAAATAATTTCGTTCTTCGATATTAAGGAGTTCATTTTCCAAAGGGAAGATTTATTTGGTTTGATTTTTTTGAAGACGCAAACGCCACAGCAGATCTGTAACCTCCCTCTGAAATTATTCCGGCGTGAACAAGAAACATTAATATCACGTTTCCGCATCAAGTAGATGTTAAAAGATGGTTTGTTGAGCAAAAGTAGAAGTCGGTGGGGACGGAGAGGTGGTCGGAGGTCCGTGATGAATGAAGACAGGTACACTCCTTCATTCTCCCTCCGCGTTAATCATTAACTCCACTTTCAATAAGAAGACACAAACTCAAAATGTCTTTGTTACAAGCAAGAATAGACCTAAGATTAAACTGTCCGTCACGTGATTAATGATCAGGTCATCATCATCATCATCATCATCATTATGATTATTATTATTATTATTATTATTATTAATATTATTATTATTACTATTGTTATTACTACTACTACTAAAGGTTAAATGATGTGAAACTGTCAGAGAGAATCGGAGAAAAACAGAAAGCAACTGATCCACCAAACCCAAACATCTCATGTTCAGCTGTGATCAGAAAATCTTTCTCCACGCAGAATCACGCGCACAGCTCGCCTTGGAGATGTTTACTTGCAGCGGACCCTGCTGCTGCTGCTGAAAGTGAGGCAGAAGAACTGGGACAGAACCAGTCCAGTAACCTCATCACGACTGGTTCTATTTGTGTTTTTGATCCTCATGTGAAGTATTCACTGGGTTAAAAACGTCATTAAACGAAATAATCATGGTAAAAGAGAAAGCATAAATCAATTTTCTGATCCGGGATTGATTGGTGCCCACACAGCGTTATGAAAGCTGTGCGTGAACACCGAGTCCGTGCGCGCGTGGAGGTTGTAGCATCAGTTCGCGGGAGGAGGAACCCTCCGCCGTTCGTCCAACAGGCCGCAGGAGACTATTCATCACTCCAGTAACGGATATAAGCGGCTGTAACGCGCGCTGATGGCGTCCACACCTTCAAACTGGGGACTACAGGTGACGTAAGTGTGGCAGCTCAGGTGTTTGTCATCCTTGCAGCTGATAAAGGTTCACCTGTGACGCCACAGTTGCTGCACATTTATGGGAGTTATTAATGGCCAAACTGGATTTAATAGCTGCTTAATCACCCAGAATCACCTCTGACAAGCGGGACACCACCGGGTTTTACACCGGCAGCCTGGACCCTGCGCGGGACACGTGCACACGCGTGGTGAAACTTGGCAGCCATTATTTGGCTCGAGATTTTTAATACTTAATACGTGTCTGCTTTTTAATGGCTCCGAGGGCCTCTCCCTAGCACGCACGCTTACAGGAACACATTTCTCATGGAGACCTCCTCCTGCAGCAGGCGCGCCTCCACCGTGACCTCCCGTGCTCCTCGCGCACTCCACAATCATAAATTTTATCGTCCAACACAGACGCGGAGCCAAAGGAAGAAGAAGAGGAACGCGGGCGATTTGTCTGGTCATTAGCCTCCTCCAGACTCTGGAGCTAGAGGTACCGCTGCCGGGCATGCGTGCGTGCGCGCGCGTGCTTTCTGTGGGAAGCTGCAGCAGAAACATAAATTCCACCGGTTGTTTCCAAACAGACAGTGAACAGACTCTCCTACTTGTCTGACCCGTTTCCACGTCACAGTTGTCTCACAGCAACCCACCCAGATTCAGCCAGAGACGTTCAGGCAACAACAGAGAAAAGACTCGTACCTGCAGCAACATTCACCTGACTGCATGAAGCCGGGAAGACAAACAATAAATTAAATGGGCAATACCAAGTACCCCCCTGGCCATCTCCATAGGATTTAAAGGGTTACGTTTTAGCCAGAGGATGAACTGTTCACCAGCACGTCTGCAGACCTTTATAAAAGCAGATGTTGTGGCAGTTTGCTGTTGTGTGCAACAATGCTTATCAGTGATATCTTTCATCTGCTCCCAATTATCAATCTAGAAAGGGACAAGAAACCATTTCCAAACTATTCAGATTTCAGCGTTCTACAGTGGCAGATTATTCACAGCTATGGATGGAAATTGATAAGATTTTTCTGATTCCGATTCCATTATCGATACTATTTAACGATTCGATTCTTTATCGATTTCTCTTATCGATTTTAATCTGGGCAAAAAGGAGAACTAACAGTTTTATTAGCATTAATATTTTTTTTTTACCTAGAAGTCACGAGCTTACAAACTCAACAGCGAGGTCAAAAGAGGCCCAAAGCCTGGATAACGTGTTAACTGTTGTAATATGTAACTGTGCAAATACACAAGAATGTGGAACATTTTACTAACAGATTTTTCCTAATAGAAATGGAAAAAATCTCCCTTTTAAAAGGATATAAGAGCTCACTAAGCACTCAAAAATAATAATAAAGATAAATACTATTAAATACAACAGAACAGTGCATAGTACAAATCTGCAAATACTATGAAGAATTAACAATTCTTTAGCAGTAAAATAATCATGTCTTCCAGCCTCTGAACAAGCCAGACTCTCTCTCGTCACGGTCATCTTCTAAATGTAATTCAGAAGGCATTCATTTAATAGCATAGCGTTAATGTTATAGCGTGTTTTACAAAGAAGCACATGGGCAGCGGGATAGCTACTTACCAGAGCTGCCTTCCGTGTGCCTTGTGTGTTCAAATGTTTCTGCATGTTAGCCGTGTTCCCTCCCGACGCTGTTATCTCCACTTTACAATGACTGCTAGTTGCCTTGTTGCCATCTTTCTTTGGTGAAGTGAAGTCAAACTTTGCGTTTGAACCTGGTGGGCGCCATTGTTGTTTACAACTGCAATGCGCGTGCTAAACCGACGTAACTTAATCACGTAAGTGCTTTCTGAAATTGACTGTGCGTAACTTGCGTAAATTACGTGAGATTCGTGCTGGTTGGAATCGATAAGAGAATCGCTGGATAAACTGTCAAACGATTCCATGGAGTTGAAACACACGGAACCGGTTCTTCTTTATTGTATAATTTTAGTTATTTTTATCATGTCTTTGCACTTATATCTTTTAATTCTCTTATTTATTTGGTTTTAGCCAGTAAAGATGATTTACTGTAAAACATTATTACAGTAAAGATGATATACTGTAAAACATTATTACAGGATTAATATTGTAAGGTGGTAATTACAGTAACTTACTGGCAATAGTGTCGCCAGTAAACTACTGTAAAAATACAACAAAATGTCTAACAGTGCAGGAACACCTCAGTGCTAAAGCACGGTGGTGGCGGGGTGATGCTCTGGGACCATGAACTCCTCTGTAGACCAGAGCACTCTAAGAGGTAAATGTGTCCATCTGTGTCACAGCTGGTGATTGGCTGAAACTGAGTCACGTGACAGTAAACTGGTCCAAACACAGCAGCAGATCTACATCTGAATGGATGAAGAAGAGAAGCATTGATGTTCTGGAATGTTCTCATCAAAGTCCAGACCTGAACCCACTATTTCACCTGACTGCTGCAGTGTTGAATAACTGGGCTATACTTTTGTGCCTTCTTGATTTGTTTTCTTTTAAACAAATAACCAAGTGGTGAGAAAGAGTATATGTTGTTCATCCCACTATTATATGATCACAGAGAAAAAATAAACAGTATACTAACATTTATACACGACTGTTAAGTAAAAAAAAAAAAATCACTGGAAGGAGTTCTGGACTGAATGAGTTCAGTCTTTCAAAGGATGTATTTAATCAACAAACTCTATTTAGAAATCAAGTAAAGACAAGATTTCAGTCTGGAATAAAACTTCATAACTGCTGCTTTTCCATGGAAATAAATTAGACATAAGACTTGCTTTAAAATGAGCCAGTTAGATGTATTTCCCTGCTGTCAAGCGATGTCACTCAACAAAAAACTCCTGTTTGTATGTGCATATATGCTACACACATGCACACACATACATACATACATACATACATACACACACACACCACATACATATATATATATGTATATATATATATATATATATAGATATATATATATATATATATATATATATATATATATATATATATATATATATATATATACACACATACATATATATATATCTATATATATATATATATATATATATATATATATATATATATATATATAATTAATGGTGCTTATTTTAGTAACGATAACACATTCATACAAACCAATATTTGGGGTGAAGTAAAAGTCAAACAGCCCCACATTGACAGCAGAGCAGGCAGGGACCTCTGACTTCATATTATTTATAAATCATCCTCTTGAAACATTATATTTTCTCTCAGTGATCCTGTCTGGAAACTTTTTTTCATGTTATTTTGAGCCTCCTTGGCCCTGAATAGGAAGAAGCAGGTGAAAATAATGAATGGATGGATGTTATTGCAACCTGAAAGCTAAATATGTGATGAAGGGCGGAGGAGTGGCTCCACACAGAGCTGGTACTGGTTCAGAGCTGGTACTGGTTCAGAGCTGGTACTGGTTCAGAGCTGGTACTGGTACAGAGCTGGTACTGGTTCAGAGCTGGTACTGGTACAGAGCTGGTACTGATGCGGATTTACGTGCAGAACAATGTACCTGCCTGGTTTTGTGGTAGGAACACTGAAACACACACACACAGGTGTGTGTCCTCCTTCTGTAATCACAGATTGACCAAGATAATGATCTTCCTCAAATAATGGAATGATCCTGACTTAAATCTTTTATGACTTTTTATCTTTTACTTCAGGGGATTTTCAAATAAGGAGAGAACAATGAGTCCCATATCACTCCAATAACAACTACTGCTAATAATGGCATAACAGAGAGATGATTACAACGATTTAATTCTCTTTGTGGAAAAGCCAAACTTCACTGCAAAACAATGAGGTGAATATGGAGACGTGCCAGCAGATTTTTCAAGGTGCACGTGATCTAATGTTTGTTATGAAAGCTTCACTGAATGAGCAGTAGAACATCGACAGACATTAACTGCAGAGAAGGAAGGAGGGAAGTGTTGTTCCTCTGATTAACAGACACACCAGTCAGATGCAGCTCCAATGACTGGGCTGCAAATGACCAGCAGCTGCTGAAAAGAAAAAAGAAAAAACGCGACTGAATCTGACTAAAACAGTTCAGAACTTCTGCCAAACGAGCTCGTGTTAAACTTTCCTTCTGGTGCGCAGATTTTCAGAGAGGCAGTGAGGAGAGCAGCCTGCATGGACAGCGGGGGGTCCACAGGAAGACTTTCTTCTTAAATGAAATGTCAGAGAACTTGTCCTCTGTGAAGTCAGAAAAGTCTCAGAGGTTTGTGGTTTTGTTTTTAAGTTTAAATAACAGTAACCCGCAGTCTGTCTGTGTGGGTGTAGGGGGGGGGGGGGGGGGGGGGGGGGTTGACGTCGCTGCCTGCCCGGGTTACAGTGCCCTCAACTAGGCCTGTTTGGACAGCGTGGCCCCGGGGGCTCCGGAGATCTGGGAATGTCCGAGAGAGCGGAGGGTCCAGCAGCCTCGTGAGGTCAAGGGGGGGCCAGGAGCAGTGGGGGTAGGTGTGTGTGAGGGAGGTCAGCCTCTGGTTTCAGAGCCGGTGGACCTCATCGGTCAGAAAACGTGTCCCCTGAGTGAACCCCCCCCCCCCCCCCCCCCCCCCGCTCTGAGCTGCTGCTGTCCCTGCAGGAAAATGTCGATTTTTCTTCCTTCATCCCTCCTTCTCTCTGCTCCTGCCATCCTTTTACATTTTGACATTTGTTTCTTTTTTTTCCCACGCAATGCAATCCGTTGTACACACGCACGCAAGCACAGCAGAGTAGTTTATTTTCTAAACCCAGGCGGGTTGATTTGTGAAGGGTCACACAGAAGTGAGTGTCTGCAGATTTCTGGGCCTGAGAGCGCCGCGAAGCTGAAATAAAAGAACTCACAGTCGTCTCCGCTGTGGAGGGAGAGTAATTAACCAGTTTTACCTCGTATATTCATTTTTTCAGCTCCTCCCCCGCATTCACATTCCCACCCAGTCTGATGACACCTGGTCAATAGAAGTATGGATCCAAAGCACAACGACATTTTATGACAGAAAAAAACAGCACCAACGCGCACCAAATAACTCCAAACCGCACCGCAGCCTCCTGGCGGGAGGAAAACACGCAACCACTGAAGGGACACGCGCCAGGTACATCATCACTCTTTAGAAAATCTAAAAATCAATCAGTTAAATCACAACACGCCAGTCTCGCTGTACTGTACCTGATTCTACAACCCTCTACACAACAACAGCTGCTCCAGGAGCGGGAGGCCTCGTGCTGCACCAGACACGTCAACACCGACACTCTCTCACGCACCTTCCCACGCAAACGTGATATCAAAGCCACTGCAGCCACGAGGAAAGCCTCGAGCTACAGCAGAGAAGAGAGGGAGCCGCCGGGCCTCTTACCTTCAACGGAGACATGTTGTCCTCGTGCGCTGTGCGGGCTCGCGCGGTGAGTGCCGTGCTGGACTTCCATGTGAGGGTTTTAATTCCCCCCCCCCCCCCCCCCCAACCACCAAGAAAAAAAGTTTCTTTACTTCTGGGATGTAAAAATAGCTGGCTGATCAAGGGGAGGCCTGTGTGTGTGTGTGTGTGTGTAGTAGGTGGGCTGAGTTGGAGCTTTTTTTTTTTTTTTTTTTTTTGGGGGGGGGGGGGGGGGGCTTGTAAGTGTCTTCCAAGACATCTTCCTTTTCTTCTCGTCTGTCTCTATGCTCTCTGCCCTGCCCCCCCCCCCACCCCACCCTCCCTTTTTTCCTGGGATGCGGGGTCTCGTGTGTGGCTGCCGAATAACAAAAGCAGAAGAAGAAGAGTTTAAAGAAGAGTAAGTGATTAATTATTTTTCGTGCATAATTCTCACATTTTTCTCGAGGAGCTGTCCGCTCTGTCCTGCTGTCCTGTCCCCCAAATAATGGAGAGGGGACAGTTTGTTTCAAATGGGTGAGGCGGGGGGGGGGGGGGGGGGGGGGGGGGGGGGGGACAGAAATCTGCTCCCATTCACGGAGGCAGAACGCTTCTGAGTGTTGAGGCGCTCAGCGCACAAAGGAACAATGAGAGAAGAAGAATTATTTTCGGTAGACCTTTGTTGGCGGTATATACAATTAATCATTATTATAAGAAAAAGGAAACTGAGTCTAAACATCTAAAATATAAAAAGTAAAAAAAAAACACAACAAAATAAACGTTCAAACATGTCAAAAGTGAGAAAAAATATAAAACGACAGAAATAGTAAAAAATTGAAATATATAAAGAAATATAATTTGATACAATGTGAGAAATATTACAATTAAAAGAAAATTCGACATATATAATATACAAAATTTAGAATTTTAAATGACATTCAATTTATTATATTTTTTTAACATTTTGAATTATTTACATGTTTAATGTATCTGTTAATAATTCATGTTGTCTTTATATTATTAAACACATAATAAAACAGTACAGAGTTTATATATGTGTGAGTGAAAATAAAACAGAAAACAAAAGATAATCTGAGACTTTAAATTTATATGCATATATATATATATATATATATATATATATATATATATATATATATATATATATATATATATATATATATATATATATATATATATATATATATATTCATATTCATATTCAAATCTTATCTTTTTTTAATATTTCATGGTTCTGCTTCTCGTCGTGCACTTTGGTGTCAGGGTGTTTTTATTTTATTTTCGCAGTATAGAGGAGCTTTTCTTTCCATTAGTAGGTAGAAATCAGATAAATGTGCAAAGGGAGTCTTTGTGGCAAGAAGCCCGAGGAGAAATCAACCAACATGTAATAGCGGGGTCTTCTATGGGCCCTGGAATACGAGCGGACCAATTTGGGGGGCACATTTTTTTTATTTAAAGTTCATCGAGAGGAATGCTTTTCTCTCGTTCCCCCCCCCCTCCTGCTCTATATTTTTTGATACCTGCTCCAAGAAAAGAAAATGAGAATTAATACGGGAGCCGCGCCTCACAAAAGAAGCCATTCGTCTTGTTGATTATCTATTTGGTTGTCAGGGTTTGAGCTATGGCGCTGCCCGCTCCCTTTATCCAACACACACACGCACACAGAAAAAATAACGCACACATGTGCGCGTAACAGAGGGACAAAACACACCGAGGGGAGAGAAAATGTTCGGCAGAAGTTAGATTCATTTAAGCATTACAAAATCGGCAACCACGAAGTTTTTTTTTCATCTTGAGAAGCAGAGGACGGAGGGAGGTGCAACAGAGCAGCCGTTAAATTAACGGGAGAACGGGAGTGAAACGGAGCACGGTCGTGATTTAAAACGAGATTACAGGACGTAATGTAGCAGGATCAGTCATGGCGGGACAGATTCATCATCGCAGCCTCCTGATTTCTGCGGACAGGTGGCTGTGCCTTTGTAGGCTAAACTAACAGCAGATTAGACGACATTATTTATTGTGTGTGGAAGCAAGCGCATGCACGGCTGCTTTTAATACATCCTCCACCCTTAAAACCAGTCTGGAGAAGACACAAAGAAGCGGCCAGCCTTCACATCGGCTCCGGAACACCAAGCAGAGACCATTCTGTTAAATTACACTAAATAAAAGCACTGAATTCTGGATGATTCATCTCAAAGCTGATTACTGCAGCCAGAATGGAAAATATCTGTTCTTGGAGACCGTGAACAAAGCATGATGTTGTTTAAAAAAAATAAAGATATAGAATAAGATAGATAATGATGAATTCCAGCCATTTATTTAAATTTCTATGAAGTATTTACAGATAACAGGCAGATGTGGACAGTGAGGAGGCAGGAGCAGAACAAGGAGCAGCTTACATTTCTGAGGAGGAGACACCACCATCAGCATCCTCAGCACGCGACACATCCGGAATGTGAAAGAAAATACCATCATTTATAAACTTAAACAAATCCAAGAAGAGGAAGATGAGGAAAAGACAAGGAATGAAAGAAAACAAAGTCAGGAAACGCGCGCATTTCATGAGCGCAGAAAAGGAAAATAAAATCAGCACCGTTCACGCAACAACAGGCCCCCTTTTTCCTGAACGTCCCTCAACCTATGAAACAACTGCCGACAATTAAATTACACTTTTACATTTGTACATTTAAAACAAGGAAGAGCTTTTTGTCTTGGAAATTTCAAAAATAAAGAATCTCAAAAAAATCTGTCACTTCATTGAAGGATCAAAGAGAAATGAAAGTGAGAAGCACATTTCAGTGAGGTAATAAATGGCGCAGCGCTGCGCTCTTTTACCAGTTTGGTGATGAAGTCTTTGTTTAAGGAGCCTCGCGGGCCGGACCCTGTTTGGTTAACAGTTTAAAACGTTTAAATTAACTTTATCTCTGCTTCCCAGCAGATTTTAGAACATCGGGAACCCCCCACCACCAAAGACTATATATATATATATATATTTCTTCTTTTTTGCTGTTGTTGGCTTGACGCTGAACATGAACGTAAAGTTCTTCTAGCAGCGGCGACGCAGCCGGAAGTGATGAAGCAACAAATGTTGGAGAAAACTGAGTGTAAATGTCGAATCGGCTGCAGCGTCTGCTTTTTTTTCAGGCCCGTGCGTGTGTATGTGTGTGTCGGGGCGAAACGAGAGCTCCATTTACTGAACGCGTGTTTGGGGGTTTAGTGCTTTTTTTTGGAGTGGAGTTCGGTTCAGTCGCTTTATACCGACAGATAGACGGATGGAGGAAACCACTCTGATTTCAAATGAAAACCAGGATCTTCGTTCTCCAAGAATGTGAAGAAAGGAGGGCTGAAATAAGAATCCATGAGGCGAGGATGGGAGGGGAGGGGGGCGCGGATGAAATCGGTCCGAAAGCAAAGAAGGCGCAGATTTACGCAGTTCTGTCTCTTCCGTCGCTTATTTTTGTTCATTTCATATTTTCTTAAAAGCTGGTGCCCCCCGTCACACACACACACCCCTTCCCACTCCACAGTGTCCTCACGTGATGTTACAGTGAGTTCCGGTTGAGATCAGGGCCCAACAGTCGTCCACTCTATGTCCAGAACCAGGCGTGTCCCTGTCCAAAGTGCGGTTCCGGTGGTTAAAAGAGAAATCTTCCGCTTCGCGCGTTCATTTTGAAGCAAAGGTGACGGGGTTGGGGCAGAAATCTGACCAGCAGTCCAGAACCGCGCTATAGAGGCCCGCAGGCTCGGTTCTGTGAGTTACCCGCGCTGCCGGTCCCGGAGCGGATCTTGGTGTTGGGCAGCTTGTGGTCCTTCTTCCACTTCATCCTCCGGTTCTGGAACCAGATCTTGATCTGACGCTCCGACAGGCACAGCGTGTGCGCGATCTCCACCCGGCGTCTGCGCGTCAGGTAGCGGTTGTAGTGGAACTCTTTCTCCAGCTCCAGAACCTGCTGGCGCGTGTACGCCGTCCGCGAGCGCTTCGGCTCTCCGCCCGAGAAGCTGGAATTCACTGGGGAGGACAAAGAGCGGAGGACATGAGGGACACGAGACAGGGACATCTGAGCAATCACTCAATCCCTAAAATAAGAATAACAAGAGATTTGTTTTGTGAGCGTAATTTACTTTTTATTGTTAAAAACGCAGAAATGTTATAGAATAAATAAGAGCAGGATCAGTTCACATGTGGAGGAGAACTGCGTGACTCCAGAACTGAACTAGAGCGCGTGCAGGCGGGGTAAGAACATGTCTGTGTGAGCGTGCAGTGACACGAAAAAAGCCCACGTTCACGGCCGCCGTTCCTCTCGTTGCTGCCACGTGCTTCCACGCTCGCGATCGTCTTGTGGACGGGTTTGTTTTTGTCTTTTTCAGGTGACACGCAGGGCCCCGCCGCGGTTCCGACACTGAAACCCGTCTGTGTATGGGAGCCGATGAGGCAAATATCGGGACTCGAAGTGTTTTACTTTTAAAATCTGATTTGGAATTTATAAAAATAGAAACAAACCGAGGTTTGCGTTCAGCCGGTGTCTCAGACTGAAAGCGCGCACAGAAGGTGGTGCCCGTGGCGGCGGCCGGGCGGGGTGGGAATCATGACTGTTGGGTAATGACTCAACATTTTCTAAAAAGCAGAAGACAAACGCGCTGCAGCGCAAGACCAGAGTGAGACATGACAGCTGGACGCTCCGCGCACAGAACACTGGGAGAAAACTGCTGTTCTCTGCCAGCGAACAGCCCGGTTTGGGTGGTGAGCCGGGCCGGGGTGGGAGGGTTGGGGGGGCGGGGGGGTACATGATGGTGACTTTGCAAAACTGATACTGCGCTGTCGCGCGCTGTGCACTCCTGTTTGTAATCTGTTAGAACACGAAGTGGCTGCGTAACAGCGCGGAGCTGCGCCGTTTACATCAGCGCTCTACAAACATGAATATTTCATTCACCATAAAACTTTCCTGCTCCTGGAAAACGAGGGGGAGGGGGGGGCGGGGGGTGCTCCACGGAGTCAAGTCCACCATTTATACACCCCCAGCACTTAAAATCAAATTACCAAAGCATAAAAGCTAAGTTATGACTCGCTCTGGCTGTCATAAGGAGAATCAGAGCAGACGAGTCTGAGGCTTCGGGAGACACCCCCGCAGACGAGGAGGGGTGGGGGTGGGGGGGAATAAAAATTTATGGAGGGTGTAATTATATTGACCCTGCAGACAGAGCACCGTAAATCCTGACCCGGAGAGCAGAGCTGCCCCTCTGAAACAGAAACAGATCACGCGGGGCACGCGGGATCCCTGCGTGGATTTCAGCTGCCACAAGGAGAGATAGAGTGGAGAAGGGGGGGGGGGGGGCGGGGGGAATAAAGTTTCCACGAGCTCTTACCGATGTTTACGTGCACTTTCTTCATCCACGGGTACACTACCGGGTCCTTCCGAGCTTCCCCTGCGGTGTCGTTGGTCTGTCCGCAGGACGGCGGCGGAGGTGGGCTGGGTGTCACCGACTCACAGCGGCGGCTCTGCTCCGACACCCCCGTCGGCACGACGGCGTGACCCCGTGGGGGCGTCAGCACTGAGGCAGGCTGCGGCGCGCGCTGGCACGATGTGTACGGCGGCTGTGCTCGCGGCCGGGGGCGGCTCTGGCTCTGGGGGTGCGCGTAGAGGGAGTCCGGCTGGAAGGCTCCGGGCTCCGGCCGCGGGGGGCTGTAGTAGTCCGGGGAGTGGCTGGGGAGGTAGTCGCTGTGAGAGTACTCCTCGCAGGGGGGGAACTGGGGGTCCACATAGTTGGAGTTGATCAGGTAGGAGCTCATGGCCATCAGTGCGCGCTTTTACCGGAATATCTCCTCCTCGGAAATAAAAAAACTAACATTTCACTGCCATCCCTGCACTCCTCGGTTATTCCTGCTCCTCTGGCCCCTCCCACCTTTCTGTCAACTGAACAAAGTTAACGCCCACGTGACCGCAGCCGACCAATGGCGCGCGTCCTGGACGATCCCGGATAAGGAAATGGGATTAAACATGAACTCGCGCATGCGCACGCTCATATGGCCTGAGTGCCCCCCCCCTCTTATTTTCTCTTCGGATCAGTGTATCATCTGTGCGTCACGTGTCAAAACAAAGTGTCTGGGACTCACTCACGGCCTCTGTGCGAATGTGTGAGAGTATGTAAGTGTGTGAGTGTGTTTTTGCTGCTCTTGTAACCCCCCCCCCCCCCCCCCCCCCCCCCCCGTGGAGTGGGTAGAGGAGTGTCAGAGATGAATCTGGCTTGTTAAGGATCGATAGAAAATTCATCAGGTAATTCAGGTTACACGCCTCCCCCCCACCACTCCTAAATCACCGACAGACCTCTGCATGAGCAATCCAGCACCGTCTCCCTCCTTCTGACCCCCACGCACACCGACCCCCCTCCCACAGCGATTCATCAGCCTCCTTTTACCTGCGCGGGGAGCAGCATTCATCTCCCTGCGCTCTCTGAACTTCACCAGCATGGTAAGTAGGTGCGCATTACTGAGCAGAGGTGCGCGGCTCTTTGTTCCACTCTGGAGGGAGTTCATCTGGCCACGCGCGGCTACCACGCACTTCCACGGTTGGCTCTTTCTTTGTTAAGTGTCTGTCAGTCACCTCATAAACGGATCAGAGCCATTCCTCTGCGCCAAAAAGACTGAAGACGCACCGCAAACTAACCCTAACCCTAACTAACCCTAACCCTAACCAACCCTAACCCTACTCTCTAAAACAGATTATTTCCAAGGTTTCACATCATCGGTGACACATTTCACTGAGACTGGAGCAGAGCGCCACATGGAAGTCCTTTGTTTCATCCTACACCCTAAACATTATTTCCACACCCACAACCTACAAATATGCCCTTTTAGTGAAGTTTTTTTCTTATCAAGGAAAAAAAGACTAAATTTCAACCTGGAAATAGTCATTCAAAGAAGACCGTTTTCAATATGATGGAAATAGAAATGAGAATTATTAAACAATGGTGGAGTTCTATCAGGACAGAACATACAAACACAAAAGCACTGAAAGAGAATATAAAACATGCAGTAATAGAATCCTAAAACAAATGAGAGGACCCGTTTATATTTACTCTGCAGGGGAAGTGAACAGAGGCCTGCTCATATCCTTCTCATCTCCAAACAGGGAGCGGCCGCCGGCGTCTGGAAATCAACTATATACTCCCCCAGAAGCGAATTTGTGATTACTTCAGAGACTTTCACACAAATCCGGATCTACAGGGTAGATATAGAAGACATTGCTCGTTCATGGGTCCTCGGCCGTTACTGCTAAACGTCTCTGAGCCCTCACGAAGATGAAGTTAGGATGCTTTACCACTTCCGGTGGGTCCGAGGAGTCCACGAGAAAGAGAAGATAAATAAAAACAACTGGACTGAAGAAGCCTGAGAGTTCTCGTTTCAATACAAGAAAACAGGAAATGCTAAAAATAAATAAACAAGAGAAAACGAGACAAAGAAGCTTTCTAAAATATGTCTGTAAACGTATAAAGTGCCCGTTTTAGTGTAAATGTTTGTACGTATTAATTCACCTGAAGGAGATTTAGGACGTCTGGAACCATTTTCCAGATAATATTTGTTTCATCTTATGGCAAGAAAAACCATATCTAATATTGATCTTTTTTAACATGAGAAGATTTTTTTTTAAAGTGAGCCGTGTAAAGTGGAGGGAAGACGAGGCCCTCCATCAGAGATTTGGGTTTTCAGAGCTAATTTAAACTGTTTCAGACCCCTTTGATTTTTTTAATGCCACAATTAAAATAAAATTCAATTTAAAATCAAACCTAAAGTAGTCAGGAGTCTCAACAAAATGGAATTAAGAGTACAGCTGTAATTATTCTAAAAAACGAGGGGAAGAAAAAAAAAGCTCCTGGCAGCTGGAACCGAGAGAATGAAGGGATTTAATGAAAGAAAAGACAAATCACTTGTGCCGCTGAAACTCTGTCCTATCAGAAGCTGTTCTGAAAGATGCAGTGAAGAATGGATGGAGCAGTGAATAAATGGATAAATACTCCCCCACACTCCTCCGCTGGATCTGATGCAGGACGCCTCCCAAAGCCCCGTTAACCGGATTAAAAAAAGTATCTGAAGCACAAACAGGCCTGCAATACATAATGGAGCTGTCTGGATGAAAAAGAGATCAGGCACGAGGACAGAAATATAGGACTGATTCAAGAAGGCTATTTACCCCCCCCCCGCGCCAAAAAAATAAAAATAAATAAAAGTATAATTGTACGAAATTGTAATGTTGTGAATTTTAATAATTTAATTCCTAAACGTCATAAATATTAGATCATGCTGATTTAGGAGGCCTCTCTGTGCTTCCACGTGCACGCACGTATTTCCCCCTCTGTGTTTTCCATCTTATCGGAATCTGCTGAGCTGCCGCTCCCCGCATTGATTTTGTGACCCCCCCCCCCCCCCCTCCCCCCCACCACCACAAAAAACCCCACCCTCCACCTCTGCTGTCTTCCAAAAGTTTCCAAACACATCACGAGACCGGACAGCATCAAATAATATTCTATTCTATTCTATTCTATTCTATTCTATTCTATTCTATTCTATTCTAGCCTGAGCGCAGGTGTGGTCTGTTTCCGTCACCTTGACCTTCCGCTGGGGGGGCGGGTGGGGGCTCAGGTATCGATCAAGGTGTGTCAGTGTGCCTGCAGCTCTTCCCTGTCAAGTTTGTCAGCAGAATCCTTTCAGAGGGCTTATGTGTATATGTGTGTGTGTGTGTGTGTGTGTGTGTGTGTGGGGGGGGGGGGGGTCTTTGTTTCCCGGGGAGAGGCTCAGGTCAACGTCCTGGCCAAACACGCACACGCACGAGCAGTGATACGTAGAAGAAAAGAGGAGAGAACCATCGACGTTCCTGTGATTTTTGTAAATACTCTTCGTTTTTGCATCTTTTTTTTTTTTATAACAGAAATGCCTTCTCTGGTAGCTTTTACAGCTAAAAACGAATTGTTTAAGATTCCTGCCAGTCTGGGTTTTTATTCACCCCAAGGCCATTGATAAATGTCCAATTTATACATTTAAATAAAACAATCCCGGGTGTTGCCAGTCCTTCGTTTAGAAATAAATTCAGAATATATTTGTCTGTTTGGAGAGAATGAAGCGGAACTGAGGCGCATTTACAAGATCTGCAAATTAATTTCATATCGCGTCACTTATGTTAAGAAGTTAAATCCTGGTTGTAAGTTTAAATGAAAAAGATTTTCGGAGGAGCATCAGCATGGACAGACAGACGTCTACTTCTGCTTCTGATTAAAAGTTTTAATTAAAATCTTCTCTGAAAATAATTTGACCAAACATAAAGACAGATTTGAATGTATGTTGTGAAGTTATTTTCACTGTGAAAGTAATGAATTGATATGATGTAATATGGTAATTGTAAATTTTTGTGTTGTAAGTAATAAATGATTGTATAGCTGAAGTAATATTTAAAAATTAGCAGAAACTGAAACAGTTCTCATCTTATCCCGAAATTAAACCCTGATATAAACGAGGTACATTTCTGTGTAAATTCGGGCTATCTTTTTTAAATCACTACAAATTTGTCCCCCTCCCATCAGCAGCTTTAAATGGCTTCAACCCACAAAGAGAAAATGAAAATGCGTGCTGAAGGATTAAACGGCCTCATTATGTGCAGCCAGCGGACGTGTCACACTTGTGAAATATTACCGACTACACGGACACGGAGAGGAGAAATGTGCTGCTCCTCCTTTGTGCACTTTGAAAAATTAATTGAGGTTCATTTCCCTGGTCATTGTCATGCAAAGCAACGGACACAAGTAAAAAATGTTCTGCAGAGGCCCGTTCCTCCTCATCTGAGATAGGATTGTGTGGAGGAGGAGAGCACGAGATAAACCGGAGAAACGGGCTCCAAACAGCAAAGACAGGTTCACTGAAATCAGCATCCGTTAACGACAACCTTCTCTAATACCGGCAGACACCTTCCCCCGCTACAGCAGCAGCCTCGGAACCAAAAACCTGCTGACGAACAGATGGAGTTCAGCATGAAAGCAGCGGCCGATGGAGACGCAAACCGCGGAAAACAAGCGCGCGCTCATCTGAGAGCAGAGCAAAAATAACAGCATGGAAAGAAATCAGCAGGAGCAATCAGCAGAATCAAACAAACAGCTGAAACCGACCGCGAGGACACGCGCCATGTCCACGGAGAAACCGCACATCTGGATCTGGGCCGAGGAGCGCGGGAAATGAAATTAGACTAAATTAAATATGAACCAGCACAGATGACGGAGTTAGGATGAAAAAAAATGAATAAGGACAAAACGAATACACACACACACACACACACACACACACACACACACATATATATATATATATATATATATATATATATATATATATATATATATATATATATATATATATATATATATATATATATATATATATATATATATATATATATATATATATATATACATACACATATATATATACATATATAGTACCATTTATAATGGTTAAAAAAAATCATAGATTTACACAGTTTTATCGTTTGAGTTACATGTAATGCTTGGACAGCTATCTATCTATCTATCTATCTATCTATCTATGATGAACAGGTCATTTCTGCGCAGCCGCAGAAACAGGAGGCAGAACAGGAATATTTCCAGATTTTTGGACGCTGTTGTTTCCACTGGCTCCACGCGGGTTGATTAGTCTGACTAATTAACGACATGCGCAGCCGCAGTGGAGCTTGCGGAGAGGAGACGCGCAGCTTCGATGCCCGGGGAGGCGTGCAGATTCTAATCAATCAGAATATGGATTAATAAATCCAGCAGAAGCTGCACTGTCCTGGAAGCAGGAGGGGGTCGAGCACGTGGTTCCGCTCTGCCTCTCAGCGTGAGCAAAGCACCTGCCACACACACACACGCAAACCTGCGCGCGCGCGCACACACACACGCAGCAGCATGCAGATGAGGCGGCTTCTTCTTCTACAGAAACATTAGTATTTTAAACTACTCACTTGTGCAGCTCACGCGCGTTTCGGTCGTCCTCGTCATCCTCTCCTCCATTTCCCCACGTCACACTTTCTTCTTCTTCGCTTCCTTCTCCACAAGATCTGCGGCTGCCTTCCACTTTCAAACCTCGGTGATTGTAAATCCTTGGTGTGGCCGCATTCAGCCCTCCCCCCCCCAGCCCCCCCCCCCCCCCCCCCCAACAGTTCTTCCTCGCCTCAACCATCTTCCTCCTCCACAGGTTCTCCTTTTTCGAGACTCTTCTTACAAATGCGTCCTTGTCAATTGCTCGTGCTCGTCTGCTCTCCTGTATTGAATGAATGCGACCGCCCCCCCCTCAGTTCTCAATTGAATCCGGTGACAACGCAGGGAAAGCGGATCATCGGCTCGGTTCCGGTGGAAACGCGGAGCCCGAGCCGAGCGCAGCGCCGCAGCGGGGGCCTCTGTGAAGACTGGGGGGGCTTCTGTGCTGACTGGGGGCTCTTTAAGGCGTTAAGTGCATGCGCGGACTCAAGTTTTCAAATTAATCTGCCACTTTGGCACACTCTTTGTTTAACGGGTGAGCCCCCCCCCCCCCCCCCCCCCCCCCCCCCCCCCCCCCCCCCCCCCCGTACACATTTTAATGGTGCTGAGACGCGCTGACCTCCCGTTCACCCAGAGAGAAGCCAAGCCTACTCCCCCCACCCTCCTCACCCTTTCTCTGACACATCATCCTCTTTCCACCCCCCCACCTCATCCTTTCTCTCTGACATTTCCTCCCTCTCCTCCCCTCTTCACTCCCTCCTTTCTGTCATCCTCTCCTTCACAATCTCTCTCTCCAAATTGAGTTGGAGTCATTAATTTGAAGAAAAATGGTCGCTGGACGGGGGAGGGAGTGTTGAGGGAAGGGGGGGGGGTCCTCTTTTCTCTCTCGTGCACAGAGATTTTTCTTTTCCTGCAGGATAATAATAAATACAAGTGACAACCACGCACGATACCACGTGATCGCGCAGCCTAACCTCCCCTCCCGCCATGTGAGCGCGTATTTATGTAAATTTAAAGGGATATTCCTCACATTAAGAGCAGCACTTCTGCCTCTGAGTCCGATTCAAAGGGCCGAACTTTTCTGCTACCTTTAAGAGGCCCTAAACGCGTGCACAGCTGCCATGCAGGTATCAGGTTCTTCAGCTGGCCGTGTGATATTTGACTCTGATGGATCTTTATGAGTTAACAGCAGCCATATGTCCACAGTGAACTGTCCATGTGTTTAAGTTCCTCTTTTTATCATTTCAATAGCACAAACAGCACCGTTAGTTGACTTCCGGTCCAATTCACTCCATCTCAATGTCTTCAGTTAATCAAAGTTGAACATATTCATATTAACGCTGTAAAGAAATGATGCTCAAATGTTCTGTTAGAAGGAGCTGTGTCTGATTTTAGATTTTATTGCTGAAAACTGCAGCTTTTTATGAATTTGCAGAAGTTTGTATGAAAAAAAATTTAAATATATATGGATATTGAATCTGGACAACTGGATAAAATTAGAATATAATTGGATGGATTTCAATTAATTGAGAGGTTAACTGGGGCAGCAAGAAGGTTCCTGGTTCAAATCCTGAGGCCTTTCTGTGTACAGTTGGTACGTGTTTGGGTTTTCTGACCTGATCAGGATTCCTCCAAAAAAATGTATGTCAAGTAAACTGGTGATTCCAAACTTCCCAAAGGAGTAAGAGTGTGGTTTTGTGTCAGTGTGGCCCTGTCCAGGACATAGACCCGTTTTAGAGCTGGATTAGACCCCAGCAGGCACTAACAGGAACAAGGACGTATCAATCATGGAAGCTGAATTTAAACATAAGAGGACATTTGAATCTGATTATTTGGGTATCCTGTTTAAAGAACGTGTCAATATCAATTTGCAATCGTGGTTTCAGCAGGCGGTCCATGTACTGCTGCATGCCTTCTTCTCTCTCTCTGTCCCTCCATACTGTGGATAAAACCCACTAATGTCATTAATTTAAAATAAAATCACAAATAATCTAAGTATAAAAGAGCATTTCAACGTGACAAAGTTTTAAATGATAATCTGTGCACCCTGATGAGCATACGAGGGGGCAGTGGGGCTCGGTGTCTTGCCCAGGAACCCCTGGGGATCCAATCATGCACCGTCCATATATTTTTCAAGTGTTTCTTCAGAATCAAACAGTAAATCCAGGAACTGGACTTTCTTAAACCTAAACCAGAAGTGAATCCTAGTGAATATCATGTCAAACATCTGTATGGCTCAGTGTCCTTTTTAAAGACATAGGTCTGAATGTAGCTCTGAGGAGGCTCACACTAACTTTACTCCCGTCAGATTGCAGCATCATCTTGGGCTTTGTGTGTTTTGTTTTGTTTTGTTTTGTTTTGGACCATGACAGTTAGTAAAAATACCCAATAATCAGCCAACAGATTAATTTTCTAGCTCTAATATCATCACTGGATTTGCATTTTAATAGAGAAAAATATGAACATTTTTGTTATAAGAGCCTTAGAAATAACATTTTGAAAACAACATAATCATAATAATAAAATCAAACAAAAAAGGAAAAGCAGGTTGAAAACTAAAACCTAACACACTTATGCAGATTAGATGTGAAATCCCTGGTTTAGTCACGTCAGCTCCAAAGTTTCCTGAACTCAGAGGTGACTGTAGGAGAACCAAATGCTCGTTAGTGTGAATAAAATGTGTGGCCGCACACCTGTAACCCTCCAGACCCCCCCCCCCCCCCCCCCCCAACACACACACACTCTCTTCAGTTTTCTCCTCCCTCTCTCTTCTTCTTCTGTGACTGAGTGAAGGAAGCAGAGGTCAGGCCTTCACCTCTCTTCTGCCTCCTGCTATCATTTCTCTCATCTGTGCCCCCCCCCTCTTCTGCCTCACCCCTCCCGCGTCTTTGCCTTTGACATACACCATCGGTCTGAGTGGAGTTACTGAGGGGGGGGGGGGACTCAAGCACGACGGAGAACTTTTGACCCTTCAACTCCGTGAACCTTAGAACTCCAACATCCAGTAGTTCTCTGGATAATAACCTCCTCCCCCCGACAGGAAGACAGGAGTTGGGGTGTAGGAGAGAGGAGAACAGCGGTGCCTGGACGTTGTCTGCTCTGCTGCTGCTGTGGGTCCGTGGATTCTGCGAGTTCGGGACTAGAACCTGCAGAACTCTAAACTCCTGACAGGAAAGGCTGCTTCTGCGTGCCTAACGCCCCGTGACACCTCTGACAACTGTGGGTCACGGACGCGGGAGCTCTGGGAGGAACCTGGGGACGAGGCGCGCACTGCGTGCACGAGCGGGGCAAGGATGGGGTGTGTGGGGCTGATTCCCGCCGACCTGCTGGTCTGAAGCGGGCTCTGGTGGCAGCGCGTGGGAGCTGCACCCCTCCAGGAAGCAAATTCCACCGCTCTGGTACAGGCAGAGAGGATGGTGGCATGCATAAATACATAAATAAGTAGATGAATAAATAAATGGAGTGTACCTGATTTTCTTCCTGTCACGTGCAATCACACACCGATGAACGCAACAGACGCAATGAGGGATTCAGTGTCTTGACCAAGGGCGGGAATTACGGATGTCAGGGTCGGTAGAGGATAGATGTAAACTGTTAAATTAAATCTCAAACATTAGAAAGTACTAGGTAAAATAATTTTAGAAATACAAGTAATTATTGTCATCATCTAAAAAAAAAAAACGAGGTCGACCTCTAGTTAACATGTACACAAAAACAAACAGAAGTGTGTATGGGGGGGGGGGGGGGGGGGGGGGGGGGGGGGATCCTCACACCAATCATAGATTTAACTCTCTAAGGAGATCCTACTACCCCCCCCCCCCCCGAACTCAGACAGATGTTTGACGCCAGATTCATTCTGCTTGAAACTTAAAGACGCTAGCAAATCAAATATAGATGCCATTAAAAAAATTTAGTGAAACAATAAATCCAGATGTGTCTAAGATTTTTGCAGTCTTGTATCTTAGAAGTTATTAACACGTGTCACATATATTGTTATTTACGGTGACGGATGCAATGCCAGCTGAAATAAAATTCTCACCCATAATTTAAATGTTTAAATTAAAATGTTAAAAACATTTATTAGACATTTTTCATCCTATATTTATTCACGAGGATGTGTTGATGATCTAAAGCAGATCGTAAATCAGTATATTTGACCTGGAAGGATTTTTGAGCAGCATTGTGATGACGTATAGGTTGACGGCCCGCTGATGTCGCGGTTGCGCCGTTTGGTCTTCTGTCCGTGTTTGTTCAGCCGCCTGCCTTCACCTGAGGAAGGATTGTGTTTGTCGGACCACCCTTCCGGAAACGGGAACACTTCTGAACTCAGCTAACTGTTAATTCCTTTCCCCTGTGTTGACGAGATAAACAGGTCGTTGTGAGCGTCGGTGCGGCCGTCTACGTCTGCGCCTGCGCAGAAGCGCCCAGCGAGCCCGTCTGCTGAACTCGCGGTGACTCCTTCTCCTTCATTATTCATGAGGTCGCTCACCCCGTCATCCAGGGGTCAGTGTGGGTAACGGGGTGGCCAGTGAGCACGCGAGCAGTGCTGTGGACAAAACAATGGTAAACCAGAATAAAAATACAGATTTGGAGTGACCGCGGGAGGAAGAGTGGGTGTAGTTTGGACTAAACACTGGATATTCCCATGGCCAGACGTTCACCTTTCTATCTTTGTCCAGTGATACCCCCCCCCCCCCCCCCCCCCCCCCCCCCACCGCAGTAAACTCACCAAACATGACAGAACACACCCACCCACTCTAAGATAAAGCCCACAGACCCACGCAAATACACACAGCTTCTGCAGTAAAGCATCGGTTTCATTAGTGTGTCGCCACACTCATCATCACCAACAGTGTGCAAAGAGAAGATGAGGCCTTCTGACAGCCCCCCCACTGCTTCAAAAGAGGAGCAAGCCCGTTCACATCATACCCGCAATACACATAACACACAAAAAACAGACAAAAATACACGTGAGTAGAACTCTGCAGCCTGGAACTGCCTTGTGTACATAAACTGGATCCAGATGACAGCAGAGGAGAAACAATGGAACCCACAGAGCTGCCGCTGTGGCGGCTACCGCTGTGGCGGCTGCCGCCGCCGGGGCTGCCGCCGCCGCTGCAGCGTCGCGGAGCCTTTCACTGTATCCAACAAGACCCTGAACAGGATCTATATCCATATATCAGTATCAGCACTGTCTGTGTGACTACACTTATATCTGCGGGGGAGGAGGGGGTCGCTTGTGGTGATGGGGGGCGCGGGGGAGGGGGGTGTCCATATCGTCATTAAAGGCAGGAAGTTGATGAAAAATGAAATGTGAAGGTTTTTGTCTTCCTGTTTACTGAACTGAAGCTTCCTGCACGACCCGGGTCATTCCTGGTACACACACGCGCACGTACACACGCACACACAGATATATAAGCACAGTGGTAGAAGTATTAGGCAACCCAAACGATCTGAAAGATCCAGCAAAAAAATCCAGGAACCAGGAACCAGGAACCTCGCTCTCTTGAATCTAGTCCTAATTATCATTATAGAAAAATTATTGTGTAAGGGAATATACACACACGCACACACGCATGTATATATATATGTCTATACATGGCGTATATATGGAGAGAGAGAGAGAGAGAGAGAGAGAGAGAGAGAGAGAGATGTGTGTGTTTAAAATAACTATGAGATTAAAGCATTTTACTATTAATGTTGCTGTTGTTGCTGTTGATTTTACACAGATAACTCATCTACAATTTGACAGACAACCGTTAAGAAAAGGAAATGAATTATAAAGCAGTTGTCCTTCAGACAGAAACCGTATTTGCTGTGGCTGACCGCGCAGAAAGAGTCGCAAAAAAAAAAAAGAAAAAACGGACATTTGAGAGGAGAGAGGGAATCCCGCAGAAAAAAAAACAAAAAAAACGTGTAGTTTTTTTTAACCATAACGCCCACGAGTCTGAGTGTTTGTGAGCGAGACAAAATCACTGGTGTGTGAAATTAAAAGCAAAGATGATTAGATCCTCCAGCTTTCACTTGGACTGATACAATTTAAAACAGGAAAAAAGCTACAATGACATCGAATCAGGGACACACACACACACCCACCCACACACACAAACACACACATATATGTATATATATATATATATATATATATATATATATATATATATATATATATATATATCTATATATATATATATATATATATATATATATATATATATACACACACGTGTGCAGGTATAATTTAACAATAGCAAAAAGAAAGAAATTACAACTGAAAATATTTGACTTACAATTCCAGCAGCTGTTCTGTTGCTTCAGTGTTGTATTAACCGTTCTGTTACTGGTATATAAAAAAAGATGTAACAGATACAAAGAAATTAAATGTTAACTCCCTCTCATATATATATATATATATATATATATATATATATATATATATATATATATATATATATATATATATATATATATATATATATATATATATATATACAATTTGTGTATTTAAAGGAATACATATTTTTTTCTGTGACCTTTATTTTTAAGTTAAGCTTTCTTCTGTCTATGTTTTTGTTGTTTCTTTTTTTTTAGTTCTTCTGTCTCCTCATCTCGCTAACAAACGAATGAGTATTCATTTTTATTTTATTTTATTTTATTTTATTTTATTTTATTTTATTTTATTTTATTTTATTTTATTTTATTTTATTTCTTTGGAGATTTGCAGATTCTCTTTCTGCTGAAATTCTTAACATTCATCCTTCATTATCGAGCACGTGGTTGTTCTCAGTCCACTCAGAGTTGTCTTCTACATTAATGGGAAATTTAATTCATTATGATACGACATGGCTTTAAATAACCGATCATGTTTTGATTTTTTTTTATATGAAAATTTTTAGTTTTTAAATTTTAAATGTATTTGAGTCTTTTGGACCTTCCAGAGTGAATATGTGGAGTCAGATTAAAAAAAAAAAAAAAAAGAAAAGAAAAGTAAAAGACTCTTGGAAGTATGTGTGTCCACTACGGTTTCTCGCTCACACCCATCCTGTGTGGAAACCACCAGGGCGGGGGCGCACTGACATTTTCTTGTACTATACCCAAGGACGCCTGTCACAGAAGCGCGTAAAAGCATGTACGCGCGTACTGGCCTATCAGTTTATAGATTAATGTGAATGTGATATTGTGTTTGATTGGTTTGTTCCAGAGGAACTGCTGGTGCCACAGAAGAGCTGCCGTCAACATCTGCCGCTCTGCGTCCTCAGCAGTCTTTCACCGAGCAACCAAACACTCCAGTAAATCCATCTGAAGAGCGACGACTCAACACAAGTACACATGGCTGCTGCAGCACTCCTGCAGCTTTCTTTCTCACACCATTCACACTCACGCACGCGCGTACACACAGCACAAATGTAGGCCACTTTGTGTTTCCAGCGAGCCGCACCGCGCAGCTCCAGCGGGCCACTGTGCCGTGATTACGCGCACGCTGAAAATGCACGCGTACACACAAAACTCACATCTGCGCGGGCACAGACTTAACCACGCGCTGCACCAGGCCTGGTCCCGGTCACAACTAAGACTCCGAGGCATCTGAAACGGATCCGAGCTCAGTGTCGCTCCACGGAGGAGCGTTAACGCTGCGCGCCGAGACTGAGTGGCACGACAATCACACCCCCCCCCCCCCCCACACACACACACACACACACACACACACACTCACACACACACTGAGCCAACCCCACCCTCTCTGTACTCAGTTCCCATTCAAAGTTCTCGTGCTCGGCTTACTGTGCGAGCTGGCTCTTCTTGCCCGGCGTTGGTCTCCCTGCGTCGCCGTTTCCGGGAAGAGCGCAGAGCTCCCGGCTCTGAATGTGAACCGGAGCAGCAGCGGCGGTTACTAGTGGCCTGCTCTCTCTCCCTCTGTCTCCTTCTCCCTCCCTCACACACACACAAACACACACACACAAGCGCGCGCGTTCTCCGTGTCCGCCACGCTGACCCCTCCAGGATCCTCACGCAGCCGTTAAACCGTCACTGGCTCTCCAGAATGTGAAATATATAGTAGAATGTCAACTCCCCAAAACCATAAAAGCAACTTTATGGAGCCCACGTGACCAGGAGAGAGCCAGTGAGAGGTGTCAGCGCGAGGCCTGACCTGATTTTTACGATCCGGCATGGACATAAAAACGCTCATCTGTTTGACATGTAAATGTCAAAGCTGCCTCCTTTTAAAAGAGTTTGGCCCAGAGCAGAAGGGGGTTACTTTTAAAAATGTCTCAGCACACAAACAGACAGAGAAGAGGCGCAAGAGCGTGTCCAGATGAGGCCGGGAGCGTGAGCGTGTATGAGCAGGGACGCTCCAACACATCAGCCGGTGAGTCTCAGACTTCATTTACTTCAACGCGACGAGAAGATAACTTGATTTGTCCCGGAACGGCCTCCGTTCCGGCGGAAAGTGCAGAAACGGGACGTATTAGTCCTCCGCTGATGGCTGGCTGTCACATCAGTCAGAGATGGACGCAGAGATGAAAACCAGCTCGAGCTGGGATGCCGCTTTGCTTCATGAGGGTTGGGGATGTTGTGTTCAGGGTTCAGAATGAGAGTTTGGTGTCATGAGAATCAAATGCGCGTGTGTCTTCAATTGGTGGAAATCTGAAAGATTCTCTGCACCCCAAACAGAACTACACACAGGCTTTCCAGCGTTATTATTATGGTTTTTTTAATCAAGATACGAACATCGACTGCACACACCCCGAGACCAAATTTCTTCAAATAAACCTCTGCAGAGGCGCATAGAAACCCGGCTCCCTCAGGCGACACACTAAATACATTATAAAAATCTGAATTAAATTGTTTTGAATGGAGGAAGCGGCTCCGGCGCGTCATTATAATACGTCAAACATTTGTCACGTGCAAGCCCCAACGACACCCCCCACCCCCGCCTCCCCCATGAGTTGTTTGGTGTCTGAGCATCTGCGTAATTTAGTCCGGTCCTGATGAGTACGAGAAACTTTATTATTATTATTTTTTTTTTAGCTTTTTTTTCCACCTTCGAAATTACAAATACAAGAAGCCCACTGCCAGAAAGCGATGCACGCTCTCAGAGGTGTCACAGGCACGCGCCCAAACAATACAACTGCAAACAGCCAGCTGACCACATATAATAATAATAATAATAATAATAATAATAATAATAATAATAATAATAATAATAATAATAGTAATAATAGAAAGTTCAATATATCTATATACATCAACTCTGAAACACCAGTCCAATAATCAACCTGCAGAAAAAGAACAGACTAGTACAGGTGCGCTGTGGTGAAACACGTATTTAAGCCATCACTGACTCGCGAGCGCGGGGACACACATGCACATATGCAGGCACTTTTCGTTAAAAAAAAAAAAGTGGGTGTAGATTTTCATGAATGCTTCTGGGAAACATTTAACTAGTTGTAAAACAGAGAGCAGACAAACAGGTAGAAAACACCGAAGAACAGTCAAACAACAGACAATAGGTAGTTTAGTTAGTTAGAACACTAAAAACACTCAGCAGCCGACAGGGCCGTTAGGTAGCATCTTCATCTTCATCATCTCCTTTGAGCAGACGAACTCTTTCTTTTTTCTTTACTTTTCTTTTCTTTTTCTTTTTTTGGTGTATGTTTTCTTACAAGAGAAAGTACCAAAGTCACTATTTTCGTTTCGTCCTTAAACACATCAGACAAATGAAAGTGCTGCTGCTGTTGAATGAAGAGTTACACGAAGAATTCTCAGTCTGGATTTGGAATCCGTGGGGTGGGGGTGGGGGGTTTTCTTCAGTTTTCTTCATTTCGTGTCCCGTCTGCGTCGTCCCCCACCCATGGAGCATGTGTGTGTGCGATGGGGGGCTATGCTCTGTCTCTGGTTAAAGTCTAGGGCTGGAAGGCCCCCGCGGCCGCCGCCAGGTTCATGCTCTTCAGCTTGTTGTCCTTCTTCCACTTCATCCTCCGGTTCTGGAACCAGATCTTGATTTGGCGCTCCGTGAGGCAAAGCGCGTGGGCGATCTCTATGCGCCGCCGCCGCGTCAGGTAGCGGTTGAAGTGGAACTCCTTCTCCAGCTCGAGCGTCTGGAAGCGAGTGTACGCCGTCCGCGCCCGCTTCCCGTCGGGGCCGGCCAGATCTGAGGGGGTGTGGAGCGGACAAGACGCCGTTAAGTGGGTGGTGTAAGTGACACGCGCATGCAGACACGACTGGGAGACATGCTCAGGTTTAATCCACAACAAGTCACCGCTGATTGGGACTAAGTTTTAGCAGCTACAAGTGTTTGTGGCCGTTAACACGCACTGGGACGCACTCACACACGCAAATCCTCCAGAGAGGTCTTTATTAAACATAAACCTATAAATGAACTGTTCTCGCGCCTTTCATTCCAGCGGCTCTGTTAGCAGATAAAATTTTGTCACATTCCTGTTTTCTTTTTTGACCCTAACCACCAGCCTCCAACCCCCCCTTCCCTCCTTTCAGGGTTTTATTGCCCCGTCCTCAGCCTCACCTCTTTAATAAAGTTCCCACACGTAATAAAGCTTGACTTTTCAAAGAGGCAACAGCCTCCACAGCCTAGCCGGCCCCTCTTTTCTTCTTCCTCCCTCCAGCCGGCCCTGTCTGCGCTCCCCCCGGCACGCTGAGCTCCGCTGCCCGGTTTGCCTTTCCCTTGACAGATTTATGACGCTTTTGTGGGACTTTCTAAAATAAAAAAAAAAGAAGAAAAGAGCAAGGGGGCACCATCCGACCCTGAATATCCAGGGAGAGAGTGGGTGAAAACAGTTTCACTGTGAGAAAACTGGAGCTGGTTAACTTCAGTGGCTCAAATTTATGTGTGTCTTCATAAAACGTAAAATAAAACCAATTCTAGGAGTCTTATTTGAGACTTTTATGTGGATTATGACACATTTCTGATACACCGATACACCGGGAACTGCTGCTGATTACGAGCTTTTACACAGTCTGCCAACTCTTCTTCACATTCACAACGACTCCTCACACAACCTCAGCGAGCAACTCAGCGAGCACGTAACTGTCACTGGCCCCAGGCTGAGGGTCCACGCGGAGCCCGCGGAGGAAAAAAAACACGACTTCCTGAGAGAATCTGGGAAAAAGTATACGGTACCGTGACTGATGTGCAGCTTCCTCATCCAGGGGAAGATCTGGGGGCTCTGGGCGTCTCCGTCCGCGCACCGCACGCCGGGTCCCGCCGCCTCGTTGTCCTGCTTCTGCCCGGCTACGGGCGGCGGGTTCCGGTTCCGCCGCAGCTCTTCGGCGTCTGCTTCAGCGTCTATCTCCGTGAAGCGCCGCACCGCTGCGCTGGCACCCCCGGAGGAGGAGGTGGGGGAGGGCAAGCTTCCTGGTTGATCCGTGCGCGGAGACGAGCAGTGCGCGCCCGGATTGCTGCTCTCGCGCCCCGGTGACAGGAGGGGGCAGGTGGACGGCTGTCTGAAGCTCCTGTCCGACGCCAGGGAGCCGAAGCCGCGGGACTCCGCGGCCGCCGCGCCTCCACCGAACTGTCCTCCAGCGTCGACGGCGCCGCCCGGCCCCCCTCCCCGGCTGGCCACGGTCAGATCCATACCCGTGTAGCTGTAGCCGTAAGAGCCGGTGGCTGGGTGCATGTTGGCTGCGGAAGAGTCCCTGAACGGCCCGCCGCTCCCCGCGCCGCCCCCGCCTCCATAACTCAGCATCTGATAGTCGGACCCGTGGGGGGGGCGCCCCGAGAACGAGTTCACGAAGTAGGAGCTCATTTGGGCGCTGGGGAGGCGAGCAGCTGAGCAGTGAGGGCCGCTGATTTGTGAGTTTGTCTGGTCGTCGCGCAGCCGTTTTCAGGCATTTATGATGGATTAGTGACTTATGGAGCTCACTGTACCGCCGCGGCCAAATATGGGGGTGGGGAGGTGAGCGCGCGCGCGCTACATGACTGTGTACTGTGTGTGCGTGTGTCACGGGGGAGGAGAGGGGTGAGGTGAGGGAGGAGAGAGAAACACAGAGGCAGGGAAAGGGTGTGGTCACGTGATTTTGTTGACCAGTCGTAAATTCTCGCCGATGACTTCGGAAAGGTAATTCATGTTCCAAGCTTTCTAATGATGAAGGCCTGGGCGGGGGCAGCTCTCTCCCTCCCCCTCCATCACCCTTAGCTCCTCTCACTAAGGTGTCGGGGGTGAGTTCAGAGCGCCACCTGCCGCTGACAGCGTTTACTACACTCATCAGGAGGCTGAAGTCCTCCATGAACCGTCTCAGAGCGCCGTTAAACACCCCCCCCCCCCCCCCCCCCCCCCCCCCCCCCCAATGTCTGTGTGCATCTCATCACTGGGCCTGTTAATTGACCTTTGTGGAGACTGGAAATTAGGACCACAAACCATAAAGTATCCCGTTAATAATGAGCCAGCAGACAAACCAATAAAAACATACTGCCTTCATCTTAAAATCTCCAGGAACACGCAGAAAACTGAAATAAATCAACAGGACATAGGATAATAATAAATTGATAATAACACCTGGAAAATAAGAACTAAAACAACAGAAACAGCCATGCACAAACAACCGAGAAAATATGTTTTATCAAAGTTTCAATGACGTCCGTATTCTTTTTAGAGTGTCTCTGAGATCCATGAAACTTTCTAGGTGACAGATTTTATTTTTGCATTCATGAGACGTTCATGAAAAACGTTTCCATTAAAATGAGAGGTTTTTCTTAATTCTGCTGCTTTGAACCAGAGTAACAGACTGGGTCACGTGACCAGAGTCCAGGTAAAAGCGTGACTTTAGAAGTGTGGGTCGGATCCAGAGTGGACGCAGAGGATGGATCATGGCTGGTTCTTGTTCTAATGCGCCTTCGGCTGTTTCATGCTGTTGTTATGACGTCACGCGGTCTGTGCAACGCTTTTTTGTGACCCTGTTTGATTCTGCTTCCATATGCACCGATGATGTGGAATGTTTAAAAGACACTCAGGAACGTCAGCGTTAAAAGTGCTGAAAGAAGCATTAATTCAGTGTGTACTTCAATTATCTTTTTATACTTTGACGGTGTCTGGTGAAGAAAAAAGATTCTCCTTTAAAACTCAGATCTGTGACTGATCATGAAGGAGCTCACACTAAACACCGACTTTAATTTGAAGACTCGTTACATTCTGGACATTTTATCCCTTTATTTTGTACATGTGGTCTAGAGGTGTTTGAGGTTTGGTTGATGATGGTTATTAAAAATGGACAATAATCAGCCAAATGACAACCAGTGTGTCTGTCATAAACAGTGACGTCATTAAAACCTTACCGAAATAACAGTAATGTGAGTGTTCAAGGCTTTTGCCAAAGTTAATTGACCAAATGTTCCTTTTTTTCCCTCTTTCTGCCTGCTATTAAATCATCTCTCACGAAGACCCTCAAAACTTTAATTTAGACACAATATCAACGTAACAAAGAACAAAACACCTCTAACATGGAAATGTGAAAAGACTGCCGCTTTCTTTCTTTCTTTCTTTCTTTCTTTCTTTCTTTCTTTCTTTCTTTCTCTTTCTTTCTTTCTTTCTTTCTTTCTCTCTTTCTTTCTTTCTTTCTTCAGCCTCGCCCCCCCAACCCCCCGCCCCCCCTCCAGCTGCAGTAGAAGAATGTTAAACCTGATCTGTGACGTCCAAGCCGCATAGAAATCTGCTGATTTATGATTTGTTGATTCCAGGCTCAGGATGCATTTCAGCCTGGGGGGGGGGGGGGGGGGCGGTATGAAGAGGTTGGGGGGGGGGCGCTCTTGGTGTCTGAGCTGGCCTCAGCGTGCACTTTTTGTTGTTACTCTCTGACACACTGGTTGGGACAGGACACGTGAGGAAGTCCAGATTTCTGAGTGAAGTGATACAAATGAAGCCAGTCTGTGTGTGGTGGTGGTGGTGGTGGTGGGGGGGGGGGGGGGGGGGGGGGGGGGGGGGGGGGGCACGTCAGACACTCAGCTGCTTAAGGGCCAACTAATATATTTAGATAAAAATACATGAAGTCAACTCGTCAATAGGAAAAGTAATAATAATAACAAAAAAAATCTGTTCCACTGAGTCTGAGACTCCTTCCTGAGGACCAACTGATCATAAAGTCTCATCATAAAACAACGTCACATCAGGTCACTGAAGACGACTCCATGTTTGCTGATTTCACAAAACCAGCCAGGATACCATTCTGATTTTAATCTGACTTCATTCTAATTCAGGAACCAGCGATCAATAAGAGACGATGTCCTGATTGGACAAGATCACTTCATTCAGACCAAACTACAGAATAAACTCAGTTTTTCTGTGTTCACATCCAATGACATTTTCATTTCTGAATGGTAAACATGTTGATACTTTAATAATAACAGAGCATAAAATGGTGCTTGATAAAATTCAATGATGAGTATTACATGAATTCATCAGTAAATCAATGTATTTCATCCCCGTTACACACACACACACCCACACACACACACACACACACACCTCAGAGTAGGATAAAAATGCCCCCTCTTCTGTTAAAGAGCGGTTTTTCTCTCCACTGTCACCGGTTGCTGCTCCAAAGCTTAAAGATATTTGCACGTGCAGCTGCTCTCTGATCCGGTTTATATCTGAACTGGTGGAACAAAATAACGTTTAATGAACTGAAGTTGAGTAGCTTTACAGAACTCACTGAAAATAGTTTTACATCACAGAAATTCCAGTTTTCAAGGATCTGAAACTGAAAAGGTGCCAAGCACTGCAACGCTGCTGTTTTGGTGGTTTTTGAAACGTTTTCAGACTGAAGATTTAATCTCTGGTGTCATTTCGCTTCAGGTGCCACCTCTCAGTTTATGACAAAGATGCTAAAGAGAACTTAAAACAGACAGACAAACGGTGAATGGAGCTTAAAGCCTCAGTGGAAAATATGCACAAATGCAGCTGCAGTTTTAGAAGATGTTTCATATTTCAGTGATTTCCATTCGGAGCTTTACACAGTTTGTTTGTAGATTTACTCTTCATTTCCGTTTAAGACAGTTTCGGTTAGAACAAGTATTGCTTTTGATCTCTTCAGACTGATCTCTCTGTGCACGTGTCCGTGTGTCTCTTCAGTCAAACTGTTTCCACGCGATAAAACACCTACTTGTGTGAGATGTTGTAGTTGTCTGGCCGCGTTTACCGGATGTTTTATGTTGGAATCAAAGCTCCAAAGATAAGTCTGGTTATAGCTCCAGATAAATCAGTGAAACCCCGAGTCTGATGAAAATGATCAGAAAATAGTTCCATGTGATGTCACGTCTTCTCTGCAGGCGGGTTTGAAAAGAAAGAGTTTGATTTTTATTTTTATCATGCAGAGTTACAGTCCAACACTTGAGAACCGAACCAGTTTAAATATACAACTTCAAATGGTGAAAAGCAAATTAAGATTTTCCAAATAGCGTAAGTTTCTTTTAAGAAGAAAGTGGCATTTATATGTTTTCAATTATAGCTCTTTTACTCCTTTTGACAATATAGTGTGTTTGTTTTCCCCAAGTACATTTTAAATTGAAAACAATGAAAATGATTTTATTTCAGTAAAATTATAATGAAAATGATACAACAATGAACATGATAAGAAATAAATAAAAGTTAAGTACATTTTGGTTGAAATTGTCATTGCCTTTTCTTGTTTTTCTATCTCAGTTTCGATTCAGAAACCTTAGAATAATATTTGATTTTTTTTATTCAAGTTAAGTTTGGATTAGATCAGAAAATGTCCAGGATTTTTTTTTACTCAAATATTCTCCCGCGATGACGCGATTCTGCTTCTGTTGGTGAAGAAAGGTTGAGCATAAACCTTTGTTTCTGCGCGCAAGAGTGAAACCCAAGAGGAGCGCGCGCGCGCCGGTCACTGAGAGGACAAGCAGAGTTCAGAGGGTCACGACGACACCGTCCACTTTGTCTGCGTGTGAGTGTGTGTGACGTGTCTGCTGCCCGGCTCGAGGACAGGTCAACTTTCTCCGCCGGCCGCGTCCCCCGCCTACACGGAGAAGGCCGAGACGGTGGCGCGCTTCAGATGGAAGCAGGCGGGTAAATCATGAAACAAACCGGACTGAAGTCCAGAACCGGAACTGGTTCGCTCCCCCCACACCTACACATCCACAGAAACAGCTTTTAGAGGACACTTTTCGGCTTTTATTGGACATTTTTCATAGGTAGTATACTTCCTGGACAAAAACACTGACATAAACATCAAATTTAAAAGCTCATAAAATAAACACGTTCCTGAACGTTTCTAGGTAGTTTGGAGAATAACATCAGTAGGTTAACACCCCCCCCACCCCCCACCACCCTACAGCCTATTGCAAAAGTAAAACAGCTGAAAGGCTAAATAACGCCTCAGAGCCCCCGCAGGTGGCGCTGGACCGTTTCAACCCCAGAGATGGTTTATTCTTCCTTATTTCATTTTTAGATACAGTAAGAACACCACGCGCACAGATACACATCCGTCCATTCTCATCATGGTCTGTGCGCGTGCAGAGAGCGTGTGCACGTCAGTCTAAAGGTATAAATGTCTACACACAACACATTTAATTGAAAAAAAAAAACTAATAAAATAAAATTAAAAAGGCCCCTCTCCCCCCTCAAAAATCCAACTGCTTCAAAATAAGAAAACAAGTGCCTTCAAAATAAGAATAAAAGAATACAAAAATAAACTATCGTTTATCAGAAGACGAAGAACTTTCTGGGATCTTTTTTTCTTTTGTAACTGGAATGCCGCAAGAAATTACATTTCAAAGTACACTTCTCAAAAAATAATTAAGAGAACACTTAAACACAGATCAGAAAATGATTGAAGACATATTTTTTTTAATAATTTGTTGAAAATAAAATGCATATGAACTGTCAGTGGAAACGGAATCATTCAGTCATCAGATCCAGACTGGTTTACTGATCCAGACTGGTTTACTGACCTGTTGTTTTTACTACAAATGTTCTGTATTTGTGGAGCGCAACAGCCCCCCCCCCACCCCCCCCCACCCCCCCCCACCCCCCCTCGTTCATGGCGGGCCAACACGAACCTCCTTCTGGTGTCTCTAAAGTTGTATTTCCTTCTCCAGACCACACAGAGAGAAGTCAGCTCACTCGGCAGGAAAAGTCAAGAGTTTGCACGCAAATGGACCCGTAAAGCTGTCCGGTCCGGTCCGGACGGAGGTTACGGCGCACAAGCATGAAACATGCCGCAAACACCTGCTTAGCTTTGATTTTTCACCTGGAAGGACCTGGGTTGGACTCCTGCGGGAAAATATTGTTACTGTTGATCTTAATATCCCTGTGTGATAAATCTGGACATTTT
Source organism: Hirundichthys speculiger (assembly GCA_018398805.1). Lineage (NCBI taxonomy): Eukaryota > Metazoa > Chordata > Actinopteri > Beloniformes > Exocoetidae > Hirundichthys > Hirundichthys speculiger. Next base: position 157,168 of record JAGFBZ010000239.1, read on the forward strand.
TTTTGGGTCACAAACGCAACAAAACGCTGACGTGAGACATTAAACAAACAAACAAAGAAACAAAAAAACAGGAAAAAAGGAAAAAAGAAACAAACAAAAAACTGTTAAGGGTTGAAAATGAAATACTTTTTAAGGGACAATACATAACTATGCGCCGCATATTCACCAAAAAAGAAGGAATATACTTTCAAGCACTTTTACGCACGCGCTTAAAATGTCCAGTTCGACAGACTACACGCACCTAATCATTTATTTCCAGAGACGCTGTGTTTTCCTGCAGAATGAGCTGAAAATAATTACAGTGAAAATATCAGAAGGTTCAGTAAAGATGATCTTATCTGCCGATGTTTCATCTGCGTTCAACTGAAGAGCAAATCAAAGGAACCCGCAGGCTTCAAACCTCCCGACCGTCCGGGACTCCCGCTCCGGGTCTTTGCTTCATCCTCCTCTTCCTCCTCTCTGTGTTACCTCAGTTTATCTATCCTCCGTTCTCTACTTCACTCCGTCCGTTTCTCCTCTTCATCTGTACCGTTCACTGTGGAGGAAGAGGAGGTAGACGAGGAAGAGTTGATGAGCTTGTTCTCCTTCTTCCACTTCATCCTCCGGTTCTGGAACCAGATCTTGATTTGGCGCTCCGTGAGGCAGAGCGCGTGGGCGATCTCTATGCGCCGCCGCCGCGTCAGGTAGCGGTTGAAGTGGAACTCCTTCTCCAGCTCGAGCGTCTGGTAGCGCGTGTACGTCTGCCGCCCCCGCCTCCCGGGGCTGCCGAACGTCCCTGTACGTGCACATCACGAGACGAAAGAATAAAAAGAAAAAAGAAAAAACAGACTCGTTTGAGAGTTCCGCTTTAATCAAAGAGACAAGTCAGAAATCATTTCTGCTGACAGAAGAGACGACATTCATGACATCATGTGTCATCTTTTATTCTCCCTTGTGGTGTGTTTATTGCATTTCTGCAGTACTGTCTTTTTTCATGGTTTCATCTAAACAACCCACAAGGATGAGGCTGAGTAAAGTTAGTGTTAGACAATGCGGGTAGGAAATGGTTTGATTTGTATTCAACAAAAACACCCTTATAATAATAATAATAATAATAATAATAATAATAATAATAATAATAATAATAATAATAATAATAATAATAATAATAATGAGGGGGGCCTTGTCGACATCAGAGCGGATCTGTTGACTAACAGCCGTTGACAGTATTTTGTATTTTGGTCTCTGGTGGGAAACGTGTCGTCACTTCAGCAGCTTCTGTTTCTGTATCGATCTGACAGATACATCATCGACGCAAATCATATTTGAACACATATCTAAATCATAATAACCACCATAAAAACATCCAAACCGTACCACTGGGTTCTGTCTGTTTTTTTTTTTTCTCTCTTATCTGTTCAGCCCGGACTGTCAGGCTCGGCTTTGTGAAACAATAGCTCTAACCTCCCCGCCATCACTCACTGAACTCCTCTACAGAGCGTTTTCTTTCTGGGACAAAGACACTTTATTCGCAGCTCTGCCTCCATCAACGGTAGCTGTTCCTCTGATTGAATACACACTGCTGTGGAACCGAAAACTGACACTGGCCTTTACGGAAAAAGGAAAAATAAATCCCAGTATTTTTCTCTGGATCTTGCCGTGCGTGTCCCGCCTTCACTGCTAACCTGTCAGGTCTGGAGTTCTGATTATTATCACACTGGTTTAGAAGTAAAATAAAGACTGAGGTGTAATTGGGTAGGGACTGCGCAGAAAACACCAGAAAAGGTGCTGTTGAGATTGTCGCTAAACTGAATTGCTCATTCAGTCAAATCATAAATAACTGTTGTTTCTAAATGTTTTCACATATGACTCCTATTCAGGACAAATGTATATAAGGGGGGGGGGGGGGGGGGTAAAATCAGGGACAGTTTATTATATATGGCTTTAGTTTCCTCTCTTCCTGGCAGGATTTTCCTCTGACTTCCCCCTTTCCTCCCTGCAGCCAGTCAGAGCAGCTTCAGTCCAAAACAAACCGCTTTATGACGGACAATAAAACAGTAGAGCCGTGAGTGAGTGACAGGCCGACAAACGGGACCATAAAGACTCTTTGAGGGAGGGGGGCACACAGACGGACAGACGGAGGAAGCAAACATCAGAGTACTCACCGTTGCACGCGTTCATCCGCTGCATCCACGGGTAGATCGGTGTCCCCGCCGGTTTGTCCTCCATTGCCTCACCGAACACCCCCTTCCCTCCGAGACCCGCGCACTCCATCTTCCGGTGCACGCCGTCTTGGCTGAGCGCGAGCTGGTGCTCCTCCATGCTGCACGCGTGCTCCTTGTCCCGGTAGAAGGAGGCGGCAGCCGCTGCCGCCGCCGCGGCATAGTCGCAGGCAGCGGCTCCGGCGCCCCCTGCTCCCACCGCCACCCCCGCCGCCTGCTGGTAGAAGCTGGAGGCCGGGTGGGCTCTGTCCTGGTGCACGGTGCCCCCGCTGGCGCCGTATGCCACCGCGGCCGCCCCCGGGTAGTGCCTGAGAGGGTGGTCGGTGTATCCCGACGGATACAGAGAGATCTGACCCAGGAACGGCTCCGCTGCCCCCCCGGTCTGAGCGCCGCCGCCAGCGCCCGGGAGGACCGGGAAAGAGGAGTTCACGAAGTATGAACTCATGGTTGAGGAGTGGGAGAGGAGGAGAAAGAGGAGAAGAAGAGGAGAAGAGGAAAAGAGGAGAGGGGAGGACGGGTGGGCACAAACAACAACACGGTTTACGATGAAGAAGTAGGAGGAGGAGAGACAGAAGCTAACGGCTCGCGGTTCTTCCTCCCGTCCTCCTTCCTCTGCCCCCCCCCCCCCCCCCCCCCGCTCCTCTTTATGATTTGTTGTGTTTTATAGCCGACAGTTCGGCGGGCTGCTATCACCGAGTTTATCTGAGATTGGGGAATGGGGCCGGGGGGGTGGGGGGCGGGGGTGGGGGCGGGTGGGGTGGGGGTGCCGGTGTGGGACGGGAGGGGGACCGGTAGCCAAAGAGAGAGTGTTTGTGACGGAGGAAGAGACCAGCTGACCTCAGGTTGACCAATCAGGAGCCTCGCCTGGTGGCGGCGCGCCCCTTTTCCCTTTCGTTGGAGAGAGGAAGAGGAGGTGGTGGTGGTGGGGGGTCTGGGAACCACCGAGCACCCCCCCCCCCCCTCCGCGCCCCCCCTTCCTTACCCCCTCCATATCTCCCGCTGTCCGTCTCTAATCGCCCCCGGTTCGGTTCCCGGGGGCGTTGCGCAATCACGGCAGAATTCTCCAAGCGTTAAATTGTTTGCGTGTGCCCGTGCGTCGTCCTTCATCCGTTGTTGGATCCACATAACGTTTTCACGTGCACGAGGACTTTCTCCCGTGTTTGCACGCGTGCGTGTGAAGTTAACAGTTAACACTTCTCCTGTCCTCCGCCACATTAAAGTGATTTTAGCGGGTGTTTATAGCTGCCGGGTGCGCGCGCCGCGCTCCTATGATCCTGTAGGATCGTGTGCTCGTGTGTTTAAGTGTGCACGAGCGGGGAATGTGAGTTCAGTGTTGAATTTTTTCAGTAATGTGCAGTTTGTTGCAGCTTTTCTGCAGTTATTTTGCAGTTTGTGTCTTCGCAATCACACGGCTGTTTCCTCCGGTGGAACACCCGAACTGGTTTGTGCGTGTGGGTGTGTGTGGTGTGTGTGTGTGTGTGTGTGTGTGTGTGTGTGGGGGGGGGGGTCCTATGAACACATTCTTATCTATAAATGTCCCTTTTCCAGATGGATGAATGACGGACCACCTCAGACATGTTTTTCAGTCTGCACTCAGGTTTTCTGAGCTGCGTGGGTTTGATCTACGTGGGCCGTGAATTATTATTTTCCTCTGCTGTGACACTGATTAGGCTAAATGGTAAAAGGAGAAGAGGAACAGAAACATTTCCCAAAGTTCCATTATTTTTTGCCCAGTTTTCTTTGACACTGATTAGAGCTGCTTGCTCTCTGCGCCGCGGCCATAATATACATCCACGTGAGTTATAGTTGCGCCATGAGCCTAAATATAAGCTCAGGTGGGCATATGTCAACCTTAAAAAGAGAAGAATGGATACTGAATAAGATCCGTATCTTTGAGGCTTGTAAATCTAGTTACAACTAGATTAAAAGCAATAAATGAAAGATTTTGTTACATAATCAGAGATACAATCTGTTAAAGATTAAACTGTGTTTGGCTTCTTTCAGCATATGTCGTTTTCTTGAAATTTTGGTCTAAAGTGTTGAATAAAAATATAATGTACAGAAAGACCAAGAAACTAGAATCACGCACACCTGCTGATTTACAAAGAAAGAAAGATCAACAGACTGCCTCATGTACATAATAATATATGATAGAAGTAATCATTCTTTATCGGGGTTTTTAAGTGGAAAAAAAGTCAATGAAAAGCCACAAAAGTGAACATAATTTTTCAGGGATTAATTGGTATCGTTCAATTGAATTTCGGACAGTTAGGAGTACTTAGTATCAATACTTTTATCATTGGTGTTACCTTAATATTTTTATTAATTAGTCATTTTTAAATGTGTTCACTTCTGAATTCCAAGGAGGCTTAATGATCAACTAGTGTCAGATATGATCATCTTTCTCTGTTGCCGTTTAATCATGAAAGAAAGAAAGAAAAAGAAAGAAAGAAAGAAAGAAAGAAAGAAAGAAAGAAAGAAAGAAAGAAAGAAAGCAGCGGGGGTCGCGCGGGCCTGGTTCTGCAGGTTTCGCGGGAATGTGTGTCAGGGAGGCTGTAAAATCCCCGCAGCCATAAATTCGTCTCCTTCTTCTTCTTCTGGTGTCTCTGGGTCTTTGTTCCCCCCCACAGGCTCTGACTTGTGTTCACGGCCTCGCTGCAGACAGTTCGACTGATAAATCGACACAAAGACTCTATTTTTACTTTTACTTACTTCACCCCCCCCCCCCCCCTCCCACCCCCCGGCCTCGTCTTTCTTTTTTAAAGTAACCCTCTTTTTTAGACTGAGGACAGTGAAAGAGGAGAATAAGTTCCCTCGTGGATTCTGCTTTTCTCTTCTGTCCCCCCCCCCCCCCCCCCCTCGTATTTGTAGCTGTCTTTTCTGTCCCCCTCCCTCTCCGGCAGGACGCTCCGTTTCCTCCGGGCTTTGTGGGAACGGGAAGCAGAGCGACTGTCCCGGCGCTGCCTGCGGTTTAATCATTGACGGGCTCTCGGAGCGGGGACCGGGACGGGCCCGTCCCGCAGCGTGGGACCCACGCACCACGGTAATACCATCATTATATACACAAGTGCGCGCATTAGCTCGGTCTTAACTTGATTGTGGCTTTTGGCACAAACGCTGTAAGGTGTCAGACAGCGGCTCCGCAGCTCCTAGTAGCTTCTGTAAACTGGTCTTTATGGCGCTCTGGCACAAACGTTTCACAGGTGAACAGGAACAGAAAGAGACACGCGCTTTAAATGAATGTCAGGTATCTGATTAATGACGCAAAGTGATTAACACTTTATAAATACACGAGGAAGGGTTGGGGCTTTGGTGGGGACCGTGAAAATATCTGGAATTTTTGGATAAACTTTATTGATATAAGGAGTCTGTAACAGGGCAAACCTTTCTTTGAAATACACTCAAATTAATGTAATCATTTACTTTATTATTATTTATTGTCAAAACCTCCCATGTTGTTCTATTCTAGAAGATGAATAAAAAACAAAAAAAAATATTTATTTAAAAAAAAGGGAGGGGGTAAAAATCAAATGATTAGAAGATAAATATCAAAAAAAAATTTTAACAAAGGCCTGCTTTTTTTGACAATGAAGTCAACAACTAATTTAGTTGATTTATTAGTTTTAGGTGTACAAGTTTTCGTGAAATATTTAAAATCTGAAATATGTTGGAAGTAGCTCACTTTCTAATGCTTATATTAATATAGACGTAAAATCATCTGGAGATATAAAGATGGGAACTTCCCTGCGCCTGCAGGGTGAATTATCATGGTTTTATAACCAGTTCAGTAACAATTTCTGCCTTTATTCAATTGAATTTACCATTATAAATATTCTGGATATTAAATGTCTGACACGTGCTGGAGTTTCTTTCCTGGAAGCGGTTCTGTTGTGGCCCATTCTCCGCATTTCCTCCAACATTTACGTGATTTAATCAGACTCTTTCACCAGTAAATAACTTAAGGAAAACGGCTGGACTCGTGGCTGTGACGCCGTGATGCGGCCGCGGGCTCCGTGGAAGCCGCGAGAGCGCGCGTGTCAGCGTGAGGGGCTGTTTCTTGCTCGTGTGTCTGTGCATCATTGCAGGTGCGTGGCGGCGCAGGGACCGTGAAAAGGCCCGCAGGAACAGAAAAAAAGAGGGAAATCCACGCAGAGTCCGCGGCAGAAACAGAAACGGTGGAAAACAAACGGACTCGTTTTCTCTTAAAGCAGAGTTGAGTTTCCCTCCAGCAGCAGCGGCGCTAACAACAACAACAACAACAACAATAATGTAAAGTTATCTTGGCTGGTGTGATGTGAGTGTAAATAAAGAAGGTGTGGGCTCGATGACAGAGTAACTCTGACGTGTCCAGGACCATCTCAGGTTGGATGCGGCAGTAAATCAGCAGCAAAGTCAACAGCAGAGCTGCAGCAGGAACTCCAGGAATGTGAGAAACTTCAGAGATTATCGACAATTAAAGCCGGAGGAGTCGTACTGCTGCTTTATGGCTTTATGGCTCCTCTTCTCCTCCCGCGTGCGCGTGTGAGGGTCCGTGCATGTGTGTGTTTGTGGGTGTGCGTCAGTGGGAGAAATCGGAACTTTATGGCTTTATGGCTCTTTATGACTCCTTGTAAAGTGGAGAAGTGAAAAGCAGACCGCTGAAAACAGCACATGGACAACAAACAGCGCGCGGACAAATGTTCTGCTGCACACCAGGGATGCACACGCGCGCGTGCACGTACGGCTTCAGGGTGGTTAGGTCAGCGCAACACTTTCTGCTCCTTTATTCACCACAAAGCGACTGTACAAACACAGTTAATTCATAAAATCAAACCAAAACTCTCAGTGGAAATGTCTGTTTTTAAATATTTCACTTTCACTTATTTTTTAAATACTTTCTTTAAAAGTAGAATTGGACTTCCACCTGTAAGTGAAATTAAAACCTTTCAAGTAGGGCTACACACAAAGAGCTCAGAACTTCAACATGATAAAAACAAAATCCCTTATTCTCTTACTTATGGAATATTTCCGTCCATTTATTGTATAAAGTTGAAATAATGACCAAAATCTAAAATTGCATCAAACAATTAGGTTCCAATATAAAAGCCGAACTCTGCCACACACACACACACACGCTCGTACACGTATGTGTTTGTAGAGAGAGAGAAATATTTAAATCAATGATGTATATGTTTTTATTATTATATTTTACGTTAAAATAAATACAAGTACGAGACGGTGTAAATAGCAATGAAACTGAAAATATAAAATCATTTTGGATTTTTTTTTCCATGATCAGTTCAAGCATTCAAGTAGTTTTAAGGTCTATTTTCAAACTGTTCCAGCACTTTACTGCAACTGTGGTAAATTACACGTTTAGATGAGTTAAAGATTATTTTTTCAGTATATACACTTCAGTAGATATAATAACAAAAAAGATATATCTACACACACACACACACACACACACACACACACACACACACACACACACACACACACACACACACACACACACACACACACACACACACACACACACACACACACAGTGTAATACGAACAAAGAGGACTATTTTAGCATTAGTAAGAGATCGTGTTTGTGGGCGCGTGCTGGCTGTCCTCTCCTCCTTCAGTTAATAAGAAACTTCCAGAAACTGCAGTTCTGGTGCTTTTTGAGTTTCAGTGAGCGAGCCGTTTCCTGGCAGCGCGAGGCGGCTGACTGCGTCTCTGATACCTGAGCACGCGCTCCGGGTCACTTCACCGGACGATCACCGGTCTGATCGCAGGAGCCCCCAGGGTAGGGGTGGGGGGTGGGGTGGGGGGGGCTGGGGGAGTTAAAGATTAACGGCAGAATCAATGCAGAGTCACGTGCACACATGGTTGTTTTTCTCAAGTTTTCCACGCATGAGCGGTTCAACAAGTCAAATAATAATAACAATAATAATAATAATAATAATAATAATAATAATGGTTTGTATTTTTTTCTATATGGATATTCAGTTCCCTCGATGACAACTTCCCCGGTGTCTGTGACTGTGTGTGTGAGTGACAAAGAGCATATAAAGTGCTTTTAAGCTGAAGTAAAGCCTCTAACAGGTCACGTGACTGCAGATATTTGCTCTTCCTGTACAGTAGTGGAGCTCTAATCAAGACTGTTTGTTTTTCCCACCAGGCTGCAGTTTTTCTGTCACGGAGCTTCTTCCTACTCGGGAGAATGATGGCTCGAGATGGGAAGGAGCGGCTGCAGATGATGGATGATCATTTACCAGAGAAACACGAGCGCGGACGCGAGCGCGTGAGCCATCAGGTCAGTTTTCACGCTGAACAGAGAGACTCTTCAGCTCTGTGGAGGACACACAGGCAGCTGAACACCAGAAAGCTGCACAGAAGCTCCAACAGTTGCTCGGAGGTCCAGAAATAAAGCAGCCTCTGTGTGATCCGGGTCCTGGAATCCGGGTCGGACCATTGGTCGGACCGCTGGGCCTCTCACTGACGTCACAGCCGCGTCGCTTCACAGGCCACTTGCACTGATTTGGCTGAAATCTCAGTTATTGGGTTTACACTCGCACAGGGACGCTTCTCCTCTGACCAATGAGAGCAGGCTTCACATCCGGGGCTTCTACTCCTTCAGCGCCGGTTCTGGAGCCGGTGTCACAATGAACCTCCAATTCTGCCTCTGTCTGCATCAAACATAACGGAGAAAATCAGCCTTCTGATCTCATGAACGCGCGCATGCCCTTCGTCTTCATTTCCAGTGAGGTCAAAGGGAAGTCGCGCGCCTGCTTGCTGCTGCGCACGCGGCGCTAGATGGCGCCAGAGCATTTTTATTGGGAGGAGGTTGAGTCTGCAGAGCAGCAGGATGATCGGGTTTGAGCTGAATTTACTCTGCAGACACAAACCGATATTAATCTATGGTTGAAACACACACACACACACACACACACACACACACACACACACACACACACACACACACACACACACACACACACACACACATTTGATACATGGATAATATGTCTTTGAAGAAATTAGTTCTTTTCTAAATAAATATGTAAATTTAACTTGAAAATTGTGATTATTGATGAACGAACAGAGGAAAAACGCTCCATCCGACAATAAGACACACACACCGATTAGAACTGGCGAGCTTTTCTTGGTTGTTTGAGGGTTTGTGAGTGTGTGTGTGCGTATGTATGTATGTTTTTTTTGTGTTTTTAATGCAACATTTTATGATTTAATAAAATTAATAAATACGTGTCCCAAAAGTTAAATAAAGAAAACGCATCAATACAATTACTTTCAGATGTGTATAACAGCTACAAGAAGAATAAAAGTATAAAAAATGAAATCAAATAATTTCATAAATAAAAGTAAATGTAAAAAAAAAGCTAAATCTCAACTAAGATACATAATCAAATAAAAAAAATAAATGAAAAGCAAAATAAATTGATTAATAATTACTAAATAAAATCTAAAAAGAGGAAATGTCAGATCAAATGGATTCATTGATAAAATATGAAAACAAGCTAATTTTAAAAATAATATTCAGGATCTCAGAAAAAAGCTATAAATAGAAAGGAAAATACATTTCAAGCAATATAAATAAACCAACAATAGAATTAAAATATCAAGTGAAATTATTATTATTATCATTATCATCATCCTTATTATGATGATGATGATGATGATGATTATTTATTATTATTATTATTATTATTATTATTATTATTATTATTATTATTATTATTATTATTATCATTAATACGGTGGTTAACTCCATTTCATCCTGTTACTTCATTTTGTTCCTCATCTTTCTCAGGTGATTAATTTAAAGCACATTCAAAGATTCAAAATGAAACAGGATGGAGTCTGGGATATTTCTCCACAGTCACACCGGTCCAGTCAGTGTGTCGTTTTCCCAACATGCTGCATCTCTGTCAGAGCTGCTAAAGCTCCTCCGCAAGTAAAACATCAATAAAAGTCCACAAGTAATCTAGATTATGTGTTACATGAATATCTCTGAATGCTCCTTTGTTGCTGATTAAAAAATATGAATAAAAATCTACAAACATGTAAAAAAGAATCATGTCATTTTTGTTCACCGTCTACGACCAAAGCGTCTGCAGGAAGAGTATGAAATTCAGGTCGGCTCATGAACAAAGACTGCTCAGCAATATTTGCCACAGAGTCATCTGAATATATTAAACTATATCTCAAACTATTTCAGGTGAATGTGAGGAATTTTTGCGACATCAGAGCAGAAACAGGTCTTTGTGAGTGTTCGGATACAGAAGAAGTCTCAGGTTCATATCTGAGACTGAACCTCTGAATAACACGCAAACAGATGTGCAGACGTGCAGATGTGCGTGTGGGCATGAGTGGGAAGCAGCCGCGGGGTGCCGGTGGGTTTCTGACCAGAAGCTGTTGAAAAACACATCCACCCTCCACACCCCCCTGCAGGGAGGAAGTGAGAGGGGGAAGAGAGTCATAAACGTGGACAGGACGGACAGACAGACAGACGGCATTCCTGCGTCCACACGCACACGCACTGACAGGATGTCAATCAGGTGGGAGAACCTGGACACAGCTCTCTGAGAGTTTCTGTAAGTGAAACAAAGAACAAACACGCAGCTGCACTCACGCGAGGACAGATGTGACCTGTCAAACCCACGACATCAAAGCCACCGCAGTCACGTGACTATAGCCACCGACCTTCACCGTTCCTGATCAGGGGAGCCGCATTAACCCTCCGCACTTCAGACAGTGATGATTTGACCAATGAACGGACTATCCTACATAAACAGGCTAGAAAAAAGCGAATCAATGTCATCCTCCATTCAGAGGATCAATAACCTGACGATCAATCAGCGATTCACAACATTAATGTGGAAACTAACACCTCATCTGTGCATTCACAGAATCACACACAGCACTTCCTGCTTTCTGCTCCTTTAATCACGCTCACGCGGCAGCAGAAGCCCGCGCGGACGGTTCCTACCGTCTGTGGTTCTTCCGTTGAGCCGAACCCGCCTCCAGGATGGAAGGACGGTACCGAGGTGGACAGCTCCGTCTTCATCCATTCTGGTCAAAATGAAACTCAAATCAAAATAAATGAGGTAAACTCCGCGTGCGTGCCCCCAGCTGGCATCCTCGTGGCCCCTCCGCACCGCTGGCGCCTGCCCCGCTCTCTGTCCGCTGTTTCTGGCGCAGACAGCAGCTCCGACCCGCAGGAGCCGCGGCGGGGAGGCAGACACAGAGGAGGAAGATGAAGGCGAGCTCGTGTCCGTGTCCCCCCCGCCGTTGTCCGCGCTCACGGCCCTTCTCATCCGGAGTCCTTGTCTTCTGAATCAGGCTCGCGTTTCCCCGCGGTGGACGCGCCCAGCCCCGTGAGCAGAGAAGCGGCTGCTCGGGCCGGAGAGCAGCGCAGCGCCAATATACCCGCTGGGGAAATCATAAAAAGTTCATGTTCACGTTAGGCGCGTCCACATGACCAGCCTACCGTCCAATCCCCACGCGCGGCCACTCATAAACTTGTATCACAAAGTTGTAAATTTTCATAAAACAACAAGGAATTTATAGCATTTCTTCACGGAGAGCTGAGAGGAGCTGCAGTGCGCCGCCATGTTCTCCTCCTCCTCCTCCTCCTCTGTCCTTCTGAAACTGAAGCTCAAAGCACCAAAACAAAGAAAACAAAGGTACTTTCTTCTCCTTGTCTCCTCTCTTCTTCTCTTATCTCCGATCTAAGGCTCGTGTTGTTTCGTCTGAGCCTCTTCATGGGTTCGTCCTCACATCGAAGTATTTTATCATTTTGTACCAAACAGACATTAAAGTCACAAAGTGACTCAGGTAGACAAAAACAAGGATGAATATCAGCAAAAGCCTTCAGACAACACATCAACAGTGATTCTGGATCAACGCGCTGTTACAGTGTTGAAAATAGTCCAAAGTTGCGTCTGAAAAACACAACACTGTTGGTTGTCAGACAAAAGCCTGAACGCAACACGAATATAGGTTGTAATATTTTCCTCACTGTTGTGAGACAGACCTGACGTGGCTGAGGCTCAACAGTGTCTCAGAGGTCACAGAAAATGTTCCATCCAGTGGCAAAAGAAGTCAGATTTTTCTGGTGGGTTTGAGTGAGGCGTTCACGGCCGCGGTCCATAAATGCGGATCAGGTTCGGGCGCAGAAACAGGAACAACTCCCCGATCAAAGATTGAAGGATTTTTTTTCAGCATATCCTCTGATGAGTAAAAGAGTTTTCTGGATAAATGCTTAAATTCAGAGAGAAATTGAGCTGTGTGGAGGTCTGCAGAGTGTTGGCGCAGCGGACTCAAAGTGCGTAAAAAACAGGTTCGCAATGCGGCAAACGGCTCCATTTTAACGGCCCGCAGCTGTAAATTTGGGAGAAACCTGGAACTGATTAATTTCTTTTTCTGTCACACACACACACACATATATATACACACACACACACACACACACCACACACACACCACATATATATATATATATATATATATATATATATATATATATATATATATATATATATATATATATATATATATATATATATAACCGCTCAGATGTGAAATGTAAAATCATGCTTGAACGACAATTTGGAGAGAAGCGATTTTCTTCTGTAAGATGTCCATCTATTTTAATGCTCAACCAAGTCCATGTTTTGTTTTACTGTTAATTTATTTTGCAGTTGGTCATTTTGTTCTTCTTTGTCTACTGGGAACGGATTATACCACAACCTCTGGTTTTCAAACTAAACAGTCTCACGTGCTTTCAGAAAACGTCCAAGATCTGCTTTAATTTATTTTCACATTTTCTCCTTCAATAAGACCTTTAAAGAAAGTGTTATTTGTCGTCAGTGGCATTGAAGAGTTAAACCTTCAGAGGCTCGGGAATATTAAAACCGTGAATATTCAAATCTGTATCTAAGTCTCTAACAGGAATAAAGACTGAGCAACACTACTGCAGGTGTTTTTATTTTTTTATTTTTAGGTTTAACTCTCTATCTATCCCCTGCTTTACTCTTTTGTCTGAAGCGCAAGCAGCAAATTAACATTTGCACAATCAGGAACAAAGTCTGCAGTGGTACAGTTCTTCATTAAAGTGCTGTTTTGGACAGGCGCACGAGGCCGCTGGTGAATCCCTGGTCTCTGCTCCGTCCACATTCAGTCTACAATAAGATAACATTAAATATTCTCTGACCTTCTTGTGACCCGTGGAAGCGGTCAAACGTCTACTGGAAAGAGCGGATCTGACGTTTCCTCCCTGGAAATATCCAGAGTTAAAAATTAACTGGTAGAAAGTCCTGAGCAGAGCTGAGGGATGAAAACAGGTCGCCATTCTGTCGGGTTCTGTTGTCTTTTGTGTTTACAGCTTTTATTGGGGTTTCCGTCCTTCTCATGGAGGCAATAAAGACCGCAGGAGCTGCAGTGACACCCCCGCAGGCCCAAACTACCCCCCTCCCCCCCACCGGGGTCTTCTGTCTCCACAGACCCTCCCGAAACCTCAGCTTGAAAACGATGTTGTTGAGAAAAATGAGCAGATTTTCTATCGGATTTGGAGTCTGACTGTTCCAGAACTGAATCCTCTGCTGTTGTGAAAAACCAGAAACAGTCCGATCCCTCTCCTTGAAAAAAATAGGAATTTGAAAATAAATCTGTTACCGTATAGACCTATCTTGAAATAATCACGTGTTTCAACAAGAAAGAAAATAATTTTCATTAAAAAAAAAGTTTTTTCATTGACTTGATTGAATTTAATTTTCCATTTAAAAGGTTGGGCTTTTAAAGTGTTTCCCGGCATCCTCTTCGGTGGTGTTCGGCCCACTGGGTCATCATTTATCTCATCCGTCTCCCAGACTTTTATCCAGGATCTGACCCATCTAAGCCGCCCCACCTGGCACTTTAGTCTTTATTAGAAATAAAAGCTCTCGTTTTTGTGAAATATTCAGACAAATTTTCGTATCATTCACGTCTGGTAACCAGAGCTCTCCTCAAAATAGTTTAAATATTAAATACGTGTTATTATGTTATTGATACATTTTAGTCACTAACATCGGATTTTATCCTCATCGTCCGTTATATCTAATTCTCTCTTTTTTGTCTCATATAATGCTGCAGATTAAAAACATGAAAATGAGGTAAAAAGTTCTTTAATTGCTCATTTAAATGTCACTCTTCTAAACACAGAGGACGCCTGTTGTAAAATCAATACAGCAGTTTCTTCTGGTAAAAAAAGGAAGAAATGTTTTCTCATTGAAATAGACGCAAATATCTGTAAATACGTCTTTTCCCTCCCCCCCCCCGTTGGCCAGTCACACTGAAAGTGTTGGAGACACGAACCACACGAACCACACCTCCCACTGAAACACACCAAACTGGAAACTCACAGTTACAATTCAGACAGTCTGGCCTTATTGTTCTCATTAATTATCTGTCTATATATCCATTTTTTCTCTCTTTCCCCACTTTTAGCCATGACACAGATGAGAGAAATCCTTGTGAAAGGGCTCAAAACAATAGACTGAGCTTTTATTCATGTGTAATCTGAGACAGTGGTCCTTTACAGAAGAAGAGATTTTAAATCTCAAGAGTTTTTTTTTTTTTTCCCATGGTTAGAAAAAGGTCATTTGATAGATAAAAAGACAGCAGTCCCTCCAGAAAAAAATATTTATGTATATTTTTTAATTTATTTAGATATATTAATAAACAATACATAATTACATAGATAGTGCTTTCTCTTTTAATGCTGATTGTTTGGGTGTAAAAAAGAATAATAAAGTCTTCTAATGTGGAACTTTTTTTTCACAATGTCATCGTTTTTACACAAGAGCAAATGCGCTCAGCAACAGTCATTGAGATGCAACTGTTGCTGCGTGTCAGTGTGGGAGGGTTATACAACTATTTAGACACCGTTTGGACTTCAGTGTTCTACAGTGACAAAGATTATTCACAAGAGTTTCTGAAACACTCAACACAGTTGTGAATCAGAGAAACTCCCTTCAAGAGCTCCACCGTAGACCTTCAGGCCTGACTGAGCATGTTAAACATTAAAGTCCACGACAGCAGAATTAGAAGAAGACTGAACCAGAAAACCTCGCTATTAAAAAGAACACAGGAGCACAACTGAGGTTCATAAAACTGCATCTGATCAAAGCAGCAGACTTCTGGAACAATGTCCTCTGGACAGGTGAGACCAGAGAGCAGAACCATGTTTGGAGGAAACCAGCAAGAACACCTCAGACCCGCTGTGAAGCATGGTGGTGGAGGTCTCATGATATGTTTACCATGAACTCCTCTGTAGACCAGAATGTTCTAGAGACACGTCCGTTTGGCTGAAACTGGTCATGTGACAAGACAATGATCCAAACACAGCAGCAGATCTACATCTGAATGGATGAAGAACAAGTCTTCCTATTTCAAGAAAAAAAAAAACACAAAATCAAACTTCAGAACAGCAGTTTTTTTTTTACTTTGAATATTAAAGGTGGAGTAGGTGTTGTTTGAAAAACGGTTCCAGCAATCCAACTCAAGTGAGATTTTGAAAATATACACTCCCTCCCTCCTCCCAAAGGCTCCGCCTCCTCCTCTTCAGCTCACCCCTCGAAAACCACGCCTTCACATGATTCACGACTGCATGAACCATAGGGAGGGAGGGAGGGAGGGGTGATATTTGATGGACGTATTAGGCAGCCAATCAAAATAGTGATGATCACTTTTTTGATTGGTCAGAGTTTTTCTCTGATTATACCCTCTAGACTGGACCAAAATGTTTAGTTTTTTTTGCAAACATTTTATTTCAGTGGGTGCAATGGAAATGTGAAAAGGTTTTCAGGCAATATTGTAAAAAGTGTTGCAAAAAAACAACACCCACCCCACCTTTAACAGTGTCAAGAAACAACAAAGAAGAATTACTAGAAAACCATAAACTTCCCAATAAAGGAAAAAGAAACAAAACAATGACATCACTCTGGTATAAAAAATCAAGAACGAGTCTCTGGGTGGGGTTCTGGAAGATTATCATTTAATTAAGATAAAAAGAAACCTTTAATAAGGAAGCACCTGTAACCAAAACAAGTGTGACTCCTTTCTGGGTTACATCATGTGATCATGGAGGTTGACCAGTCTCAAAGAGACTGGGACATGGGACATCATGGCCTAATATTTTGGCAGCCATTGGCTGATTTTATATAGATTTTTCATCTATGTCAGGTTGAGACTTAAAAATCCACTCATGTTCATATCTGCTGGGCCATTCACCATCAGAAGGCCGAGGCTAACCTCCACCAGAAGTCTCATTCATTACAACTCCAAGATCACTGCCATTTAATATCTTTCATGTCTTTCTCCTCAGGTGGGTGATTCCTGGTCCCCTGATTGATGTTATCCCCCCCAATGTTGCACCCCAGCCCTTGTACATCGATGGGTCTCTACCTTATCAGCTTTATTTCCAACACAGTTCCAGAGGATGATAGTCTGACCTCCCCAGGCTACCGTTATATTTACTCTTTCCCTCCCAGTGGACTTTTCTGTATAAACCCTTAATGTCCATTTTGTTGTTGGAAAGTCTGCATCTTATTATGTATGTTCCAGAACATTCATGTTTCATATCTCTGTTAAATCAAACATGTTAGCGCTGAACCCAAAGTAGGAGTTACAGAGTGATTCAGATAAAAGTGGGACTTCATCAACAATCAGCCCCAAACCCCTTGACGTTGCCATGGTGATGGGATATGTTGACAGGTTATTTGAGACGAGTCTTCATGGAATATGATGTTTGCAGATGATATTGTAATCTCTAAAGATAGTAGGGAACAGGTGGAAGAAAATCTGGAGAGGTGGACATATGCTCTCGAGCAGTGGTGCGCAAACTGTGGTATGCGTACCACCGGTGGTACGTGAGTGCTCTCTGGTGGTACGCTCCACATTTTTTCCACATTTTCACTGAAATAAAAAAATCGGAAACATACAATGCATAATAAATATGTTTCAAATGAAATGTGTAGCTTGAGATAAGTAAAACTGTCTTATGAAAAATATTTGTTGCATATTCAGAATCAGAATCAGAATCAACTTTATTGCCAGGTACGATTTTACACATACGAGGAATTTGTTGTGGCGATGATGGTGCATGCGATAAAAATACAAAAAATACAAACAATGTAAACTAAAATATTGCGATATAAATATATATACACAAGCAGTTTTTTTTTTTTTTTTTTTTTTTTTTTTTTTTAGCATTGAGGACACAGCGACCAAGAGTGATGTGCCATGAAATGTGCAAATGAACAGGTAGTGCAGTCTGAATGTTAATGTAACATTAATGTAACGTTAATGTAACGTATAGTGTTCTGAGTTCAGTTGCAGAGCGAATGTAACAACTTTACAGTGTGTTAATTTTGCTCTTTATGAGAGTACAGGTATTTTAAAATAGTTGGGCAGAGTTGTAAATGTCTGATTCAGTCAAATAACAATTCAGGTAACAATAAATAACAACAAAAAGGAATAAAATCTCTGTGTGTTTTAAAGCTAAAAGAAGGCATATAATAGCTAATATTTTAAACTTGGTCATCATGGTGGAACTCAGAGAGCTGAACAGTTTCTCAGGTGGTAAAACTGAGAAAAAAAAAATTGTTGCATTAAAAGTTGCATTAAAAGTTTGAGAGCAAACTGATCCAAAGAGAAGAAAAGTTCAAGGTTGACCTTCAAAACAGGAACGTAGGATAAGACCTTCTTCTCTTTCATTTTCTCCTGCCTGTCTTCAGGACAGCTGCCAGTCAGGAGACCAAAGAGGAGATTTCTGGGTGTGGTGAATTCAGATATGAAGTTGGTTGGTGAATCAGAGGAAGATGGAGAAGACAGTTTGGGTAGCCTCCAAGAGAAAAGCCAGAAGAAGAAGAAGAAGAAGAAGAAGTTATATATATTTTTTTTAAATCTGTGTTTCCTTTTCACCTCATATTCCAGAGTCAGAGTCCTTTATGTGTCATTGAGCCGTCATTGAATTGTCATTGGATCTGATGAGTCTAAGCTGCATGTCAGGCTTTTTTCTTAGTTTGTCCTCAGCTCTCCTCAACTATCCCTTCAGTTGTGCTGGTGTAGGTCTAGACTGCTGAGAGATCTCCCACAATGCACTGGGCTCTTTCCTCAGTCTGCTCTTCTCACTCTCCATGTGTGCAGTTTTGTCTTTTGCTTCCCCTTTTTCTCTTTCCAGTATCAATTATCTCTGGACTACAGTTCTTCTTGTCTCTTTATGTCTCTTTTCTCTGAATCTGGCTCCGATGTTTCTTCCTGTTAGAGTGGACTTCATCCTCTCCAGTACTGTCACCTCCTGCCTGATCAGGACACTGAATCAAAGTGAAGATTTGGAGCAATGGCTCTGGTTCCTTATCTAAACTGATCTTTATGGGATTACACTACATGGCAGTTATGATCATTTCCCAGTAGAAGTCACTCAAAGCCTTGAGGTGACACACGTCACATGTTTTGGACATTTCCATCAAACGTGAACTATTTTCAGCTGATGAAGGGTGCATGTTTGCACCCTTCATCAAGACCCGCTGCACATGCGGGTCTTGATGAAGGGTGCATTTTACCCTTTTTTTACCCTCACAAACAATAAAAATGAGCTGAAATGAGCTCACGACAGCCCATGTTCTGAAACCACACTTCCCAGTGCTTTCCTCCCTGCGTAAAGGTCTGCAGGGGCCTCAGGAGCCAGAAACGTGTCCAGCAGTTTTATTGAAGGCAGCGGTCAGCATGTGCGAGTGACTGGGCGTCAGCAACATGGACGTGTGGCTGATTAAGTATGTGTGTGTGCTTATCTCTGCTCCTTTTTCTGTTTCTTTCATAATGAGGTGATACTGTGTGGCGTTCCTGAGCCTGCGTGCACACCTGTGGAACAAAAATGAATTAATCCCCAAAGGCAATATGTTGCTGTTCTGTTGCTGAAAAAAAAAAAAAAAAAAAACAATAAAGAACTCCCATGGAACCAGAAGGCACTGGTTTAGGTGAGGGGAAGTACAAAAGAGGGAAGAATGTTGATGTTGCTGAACCTCACAAGAAATTCAAGGTTCCCTTCAATTCAGCAAACAGATCATCGCTGACAGCGACACCAGTGGTGAACCTGACTACTTCTACTGGAATAACTGGAGGAGGCCATGGAGCAGAACAGCACAGGTCTGCAAAGCCGTGGAAGAGTGTGAGCTCTGTGCTCACAGTGGTCATATTCCTTGGTACTCAGGGAGCGACTATTTCCCTTTAAAAGTGCTTTTGTTTTTGAACGAGGGTTTTGAAGAAGCACCTGTTCTCTTCACTTACCTGAACTGTTTTCCATCCAACCATCTTTTACCGGATCATAGCTCAGGGCCATCACAGACCAGGTCGTGAATGAAAGAGGGCCAGTCATGAATCAGCGGATGCAGTATGTGTTCTTTGCCAGCACTTGACAGAGGACTACTCTTCAAGCAAGGCTCGACATGCTGGTGGGTTTGCAGAAAGAATAAAACTGAAAGATTGTGCCAGTTGTCATTTTGAAGTAATTACAGGCATTTGGAGAGATGTCCCGACAGTAGGAGGCTACAGTCCCGGTCAGGTCGGTCCAGGTCCAAGTCCTGGCCTGGAACCTTTGGCTGTGTCTTCCCCTCGTCTTTGCCTCCATTTCCTGTCTAAGGGTTAGGGTTTGGTTTGGGTTTGGTTAGTTGTTAGTCTAATTATAACAATAGCTCTGTTCAGTAAGTCCGCTCTGTTCCTAAATCCTACCATTATATTTTAGCATTTAGCATTAGCATTAGGATTTTTAATTTATTTGACAGTAATGGTTTGTGATTTTTATACGTTTAAATAATGCATGAGGTTTTTTTTTAATCTTCTTTTATGGAGGTTGTAAACAAAATCAGTAAACCAGGTTTCCTGTCAGTTGCAATAAAATGACTGAAAAGAAGACAGAAAGTGGGTTCATCATGTGATGAGGAGCGAAGCTTCAGCTCCATCATTAGAGTCATTTCTGATCAGTGGGACGAACATCCTGGACTCATGAGACCACCTGTTAGGGACACACCTCACTGTCCTGTCTTTACTACACACCAGCTGACAGCGGACACACCCCTGATGCTCACTGGATCAGAACCAGAAGCTGTGATTAGGTAACTTCATGAATTTAGCTTTATAATTACAAAAAAAAAGAAAAGAAAAGAAAAACAGCAGATCTTTTGTTTTCATTTAATTGTCAAGTTGAACCCAGAAATAAAAACGTGAAGCGATATTTTCGTATCTGGCTGCGATACGGTGTGACCGTAACTGACCGTGTTCGATTAGTATAGGATCTCAGATTGATCACCATCTCCTGAATCACATCCGATGGAACCAGAGTTTGTTATTTTAGCAAACATCAGACCATGGTATCGTGGTGAAACTAGTGTGCAGCATAGACCCAACCCAAAACCAGCTGCACTGGCACTGGTTCTGGGTTGTTATGACAACGAGCTACTTGACGCCAATGACCGGAGAACTTCTGTCACTCAAAAACCACAAACCTAATTATGCATAGATTTGTGGTTTACATCATTTCATAAGATAAGTTCTGTAAAATAATTCCTTCGGCCTGAACCCTTCAGAACAACCCAGAACCGGTCGCAGCAGTTAACAGCACAACAAGCCTTACATAGACTGTGCAAAAACACATTTCAGTTTTGGTCTCACTGTCTGAAGTCAAATCAGACTAAACCTCTCCTGTTCCAGGTCAGTCAGGATTACCTAAATTATTTCATTCTGTGAATTGCCACAATAATGAGAGAGAGAATTTCTTAGAGAATTTTATATTATTTTCTTCAAGGTCAAACGTTTGCATACATTTCCTTAGTATCAACTAGCATTTGAACTGCATGACTTGGGTCCAACATTTTGAGTAACCTTCCAGAAGCTTTGGCCAGGACTCTGCTGGACTTCTTGTCCTCCTGACAGAACTGGTGGAACTGAGTCAGGTTTCTTGGTCGGCTTGCTCCCACACACCTTTTCAGATCTGCCCACAAATTTTCGATGGGATTCAGATCATGGCTTTGTGATGACCACTCCAAGACATTGATTTTGTTATCCTCAAGCCACTTTTTAACCCTTTTGGCAGTGTGCTGAGGGTCATTGTGCATCTGAAGACCCATTTGAGCCCAGGTTTTAGCTTCCTGGATGATGTCTTGAGATGTTGCCTTAATATTTCCATGTAATATTCTTTCTTCATGATGCCATCTATTTTAAAGAGCTCCAGTTCCTGCTGCAGCAAAACAGCCCCACAACATGATGCTGCCACCTCCATGCTTCACAGTTGGGATGGTGTTCTCAGGTCTACGAGCTTCCCCTTTTTCCTCCAGATGTAACGTTGGTCATTATGGCCAAACAGCTCCCCCTTAATTTCATCTGACCACAGGACATGGCTCCAGAAGTTAAGATCGTTGTCTTGGTGTCTTTTTGTAAACTGTAATCTGGCTTTTTTTTTTATGTTTCTTTAGGAGTAATGGATTCCTTCTCACTGTGTTGGTGTAGGACTTGTTTTACTGTGGATAATGACACTTTCTTACCAGCTTCATCCAGCATCTTCACAAGGTCTTTAGCTTCTGTTCTGGGGTTGACTCGCATATTTCGGACCAAAACACGTTCATCTCTGGGACACAGAGCCCGTCTCCTTCCTGGGCGGTGTGTTCGCTGGACATTCCCATGATGATTATACTTGTGTATAATTGTTTGGACAGATGAATGTTGCACCTTCAAACATCTGGAAATTGCACCCAAGGATGAGCCAGACTTGTGGAGCTCCATGATTCTATCTGACTTCCTGACCAATTTCTTTTGATATTCCCATGATTTCAAACAAGAAAGCAAAGTGTGTGAGGTGTGGCGTTAAATACATCCCCAGGTATGTCATCAGTTAACTCACATGTTGTCAGTTAACCTATCAGGAGCTCCCAAAGCTATGACCTCATCATCTGGGCTTTCCCACGTTGTTTAAAGACTTACTTACGTATTTACAGTGCCTTGCGGAAGTATTCGGACCCCTTGAACCACATTACAAGCTTCAAACATTAAGATATAAAATTTTAACTTTTTGTCAAGATCAAGTGGGACACAATTGGGAAGTGGAACAAAATTTATTGGATATTTTAAACTTTTTTAACAAATAAAAAACTGAAAAGTGAGGCGTGCAATATTATTGGTCTCCTTTACTTTCAGTGCATCAAACTGACTCCAGAAGTTCAGAGAGGATCTCTGAATGATCCAATGTTGTCCTGAATGACTGATGATGATCAATAGAATCCACCTGTGTGTAATCAAAAGAGTAAAGCCCAGTTATGTGCAGGTATTCAGAGATCAAGCAAATCATGAGAGATTGTGTTAATTTTTTGTAGCCTGTAAGCAAGTGACGTCACAATCACAGCATAGGATTTTAGTTGATGTTCAGCAAACGGTTCATCAGAGGTTCAGCAGAGGTTCAGTAGAGGTTCAGTAGAGGCTTTCAGTGGATGTTCAGTGTACATTTAGTGGACCACGACCACTGGCAGTTAAACAGAAGACTTTCAGGACACAAAACTGAGCAAAAGAAAACAAAAGAAATTAAACAATGCAGGCTTCATCGTGAACTTCTTGAATTCAGACAGGTCAGAATAAGGTGCCAGTCCCCCTGCCATCCTCTGTGTTTTTCTTATACACACTACCATTTCATGAATATTCAGCAGCCTTAAATTATGGTTTTATTGATGTGGCTGAGGCATAAAAGATCTGCACAGAGAGAGACAGGCATACTTCAGCTGCCTTCAACCGCCGCTGCGCAACGAGGTCAGCAATTAAAAAGAGTTTCAGGTCATTATTTCAACCAATCACAGTCGTGCTGTCACACAACTCTGCTCAATCTTTCTGTTCATGTGTCCTTACAGGAACATTATCCTCTCATCCTCCTCCACTGATTTCACAAACCACCTTCTTCATAACCATCTCTCACCTCTTCTACCTCCTCATCTCTTGAGTGGACTTTTTTTTTTTTAATCTGCAGTTTCTCATCATTAAGCCCTTATTTCATTGAGCTACACTCAATAGATTTACATGCACATGTTAGCGGTGCTACAGCCATCGCTAATGTAGGCCATTTAGCTGGAATCCTTTCTTTGTTCCAAATAGGTGGAGAAGAAGGAAACCAGCTCAGCAGCTGAAATATTTGAGCCTCCTCCATGACAGGTGGTGATATTCCTGCTTTCAGCTTGTTGGACTTGACCTATTATGCAACTAAGCTGGAAACAATGGTGAACAATGACTGGGACAGGCTCGCAGCTTTGTCCATTTTTTTATGTCTTGTACTCTTGGAGTACAAGAGCTGGAGAAGAGTACTCTTGTACTCTTCTCCAGCTTCTTCCTCTGTTGCTTGTGGGTCAAAGCTCAGTGAACCGACCTCAGGACAAGCAAGGGAAGGGATAAGTGTGTAGACTCACCTCACTCACTCCAGGCAGGTTTCTGTTAGTGGGGGCCCCAGGTAGTTTTATGGGGCCTGGAGCACTGGTCCTGTTACAGCTGCCACCTCCATCGTTTTACCCTGGACTGCTGCTAAAAACCTGCCTTTGCACAGAATCGTGCACAAGCTGCACTTCCATTCACAGGGATCTGAACTCCTCGTCGGTCCTTTCAGCGGTCCTGTCTCCATTTGCAGTGAGCCAAGAGGCATTCACTGACCACTCACTCCATACTACCTGGGGGCGATAGTGCATCACTTTCACTGTTTTCCATCCGCCAGTATGATGAGATCAACATTGACGAGGCTCCGATACCTGCTCTGTTTCTGTTTCCTGTTTGCCAACACTCCAATGGTGGCGATCAATGATAAGAGACTTGTACTTGAAGAGGACATTGAGATGACTGAACACGTCCTCTCGCACAGCATATCCAGTCAGCACATCCTCTCACACAACTGTCTTTCTGTGCTGCTCTGAGTACCTAAACCAAGCAGGGATGTGGCACATGAAGCAGAAGAAGAGCAGGAAGAGGAGGTACAGGAGGTTTAATGTTCCTGTTTTATGTGAGACTTGATCATCTGTGAGTTAAAACTGTCTAGATTTAAATAAAAAAAAAACAACCAATCCCCATCTGCCACTGCACCGCCAGTCATGTGACTGCACCCCTGCGTGATGTCAGCGGGGTTCCCTCCAAAAACACACACTGGCCTCTAACTGGTTGGTGGAAAGCAAGGCAATGAAGTTACTGTGAAGAAAAAAAGAAAGAGGAAATGGATTCATTCTGTCATAATAATACTGTTAATGATAGTACAGTTACAGACCACTCAACAGGCTCGGCTGGAAAAGTTCTTTTAGTCTTCAGAGAAACAATCATGTAAAACATGTTACAGGACAGGCTGAACATTGCACATGAGCAGTAATACCTTTAATTTAGAAATTTGATTTTAATCTTCTGTCTCACAATGCAAGAACACAAGAGCATGAAATCAACACTCGTTGAGGATGTTTCTTCAGATGCTTTGCTTTGCAGCAAGAAAAATTACAGATGAAACTCAAAGGTGTTTTATTCGACAGCAGAATTACGTATGTGAGAGGCAGCTTCACCTGGACGGGTCATCAGTCCATCACAGAAATAAACAAAAACTCCTCCTGTGGGAGGAAGTTGGAGAAAACAATAGGCTGTATAAACATAACTGGACAAACCATCTGTGACGTCAGGTTTCTGAAGCGTGGTCACAAAGTTCTGGGAGTTCTGGCAGCAGCCGACCTCACTCGACCTCATCTAACCCCAAAATGGGTGGAGGACGTCCATTTAACCCCAATTACAATCTATCCATGTAAGTTTGGCTGATGCTAACCACTGACGCTAACTACAGATACCTTACATTCAACTGATCAAATCTGTCCATCAGTCCTCAGTTCTGATATCACTACCAACTTAGTATTTGAAAC
This sequence comes from Hirundichthys speculiger, assembly GCA_018398805.1. Taxonomy (NCBI): domain Eukaryota; kingdom Metazoa; phylum Chordata; class Actinopteri; order Beloniformes; family Exocoetidae; genus Hirundichthys; species Hirundichthys speculiger. The sequence continues at coordinate 182,309 of JAGFBZ010000239.1, forward strand.
AAGTACAGCTGGACCTGAAAAAAGGACTGCAAGAGCTCAGATAAGACCATGGGCTAGCAGACGCTCAGCTAACTGGGTACCAGAGGGTGTCATCATTCCCAGAGCTGGGTCAGAGTTCGGTTCCTGGTGGATGTCCATTGGCTAGCGGTCTGGTTAGTCACGACACTGAACCTGGACCTGGAAAGGAAATATCACCGATCCAGATAAAAGCTTCTCATAGCACCAGAAGAGTCTCAGGACAGCCAGGATAAATCCAGTCAGCTATTATAGTTAATATGAACACATTTGTGTGTGTTTGTTGATTAAGTGAAATCTGTTGTTATACTGATATTCAACATAAAAGACAACTCTGATGTTAGAAAATTAAAGAAAGATAAGATTGTGATCTGTTTTATAAGAGTGTTAAAAGACACGTCTGATCAAAAATAACACCCAGATTCCCAACGGTAGAGCTAGAGGCTAAGGAAATGTGATCTAAATGAACTGTACACCTTGAGGGTGCCTTCTGGAGGTGCTTGGCACCAATTACAATAACTTCAGTTTTATCTGCATTAAGAAGCAGGAAATTAACAGTCATCAAGGTCTTCACATCTTTGATACTTCATCCAAAAAGGCTATTGATTAGCCTCATGTGGTCACAAGAACAAATATAGTTGAGTATCATCTGCATAACCGTGAAAGTTGATATTATGTTTCCTAACAATGTTTCCTAAAGGCAGCATATATCAGGAAAAATATATGGGTCCAAGAACAAAACCCTGTGGTTCTCCACAACTGACCCTGGTACAACTGGAACAATCATAATTTACTTGGACAAACTGAAATCCAACCAGCAAATACAACTGGGTCCATTTTAATGCCATTCCTCTAATTCCATCAACCTGCTCCAGTCTATAAATAAGAATCTGGTCATCAACAGTGTTGAAGGAGATCTAAGAGAACCAGAACCGAGACAGATCCAGTGTCAGAGGGCATGAGAAGGTCATCTGCAGTTTTTGTTCTATGATGAGACCTGAATCCTGATTGAAGCTCATCATTTATATTGTTTCTACAAAGAGTCATTTAGCTGATTTGCAACAACTTTCTCATGAATTTTGGAGATAAAAGGAAGGTTTGAAACAGGCCTGTAATTGCTACATCATCAGGATCCAAATACGTCTTTTTAAGTAGAGGCTTAATTACTGCAATCTTAAAAGTTCTTGATAGATATCCAGTTAAAAGAGATGCACTGACAAGAGCCAAGATAACAGAACCAGTTATGGAAGAACTTTCTTTCAATAACTTTGAAGTAACAGGATCCAGTTACCACGTAGATAGCTTTAAGTGTTATGAATTATAATATGGCAGTAGGAAAGGAGCGGAAAGCAACAAACAACGCAGAGCAAAGCACCACTGAAGAACGGTGACAGAATACAGACAGGAAGTGACATGCTCACCACGGTACATCAGTACATCACTTCTCAATACAGTATGCATAATTATGATCAGAAGTAATGAGTTGCCTTCAGGGAACACACAAGAGTGTGATGTTGGAGTCAGCAGAATCACTTACTATTTTAAGATGCTCAGTGTTTGGATAAGAGTCAGACAGGAAGAAGTACTGACGTACACGGGGAAAGGATCGATTTATGTATAATGATGAAGAGGTCATTAATGAATAATTCACTATTTTAAATACCTGAGGAAAAAGCATTAACTATCAGCATGTTCCATATTACATATTCAAAGTATGTAATGAAATAAGTGGAGTCTGAAATGTCTTCAGGGAGAGAGTATTCAATAAGTTCAATAAGAGAGTATTCCAACATGAAGTTGCACTATTACCAACGAAACCATCATGAGAACTAAAAGTTGCCTCTGACCTGATCATATTGACTTCAAATATCTAAACAGGAGCAACAACATTTTCAAGAAGATTGCAGATCAAATTATTGTGTTCTTTGATTTTAGAAAACAGATGTACAGACATCATAGACTGTGTAAGAAGAACTGGACAAAACATCTGTGATGTCAGCCAGAGGTTAATGAAGGGTAGCTTCTTTTTATCTTACTGCATGGAGCCATGTTGGTAGGAATTCAATTCAAATGTCAAAGAAATGCAGTTTTCTCTTACTTTAAGTGTTGAATCAGACTAGCAACTATGATCTAACCCCTTGAGTGCAGCTTGTGTTGTGGACAAGAAGAATAGTAGTATTTCTTCATGGTCACATGACATGTAACAGCCACTTCTGTCTTCAGGTGAGCATGTTGAGTTTTATACGCAAGTCTCAAAATCATACAATGATGTCGTCAACCTTTCTCAGCTATATATTTCATGTTTTTCTCATCAACTTTATTTGATTCATTTATGTACCACCATTTTTGCATTTCAGACCTGCAGTGCATTCCAGACATCTTTAGTTTTTGGTGAAAGAAAAGTACTGATGATGAACTGGTGATGTCAGCAGGTGATTGTATTGATGATTTAGCTCTAAAGCAGCGTCCATGAAAGGCTGAGTCACTGAGGAGCACGGTTTCAAGGGTTACCATGAAAACGTTTGTCACCATTACAGTACAGAGATACGCACATTCATGACACTTAAAACTTTACTGTGGAAAGAAGAAGCGTTTTGTTGTTCCCCAGAGGAGACATATCTGGACTCCAGGGCATCTGGGATGAACCAGCACCACAGAAACATGGATTGTACCAACTGAGGAGTACCACAAGGTTCTGTATGAGGACAACTGCTTATTTAGTTTTACAGGCTCCCACTCAGCGCCATCTGGTGTTCATTCATCCAAATGTCAGTTTATATGTAGATGATACTCTGATTCACGTTCCCATTGTTCCAGGTGGTCTTTTTTAGCAGAAATGGTGGCCATGAGCCTGATGCAGGAAAGAAGAGGATTGTTCAGACTGTCATCATCAACCAGTCCAACACCAGGCTCTGTGATCTTCTGGGCTTGGATCATCTGTGATCCAGAGAAGTGGAGAGATTTTAGAGCAGCATATGTTGCCACATCTCAGGGACGTCCGTGCAGTTTTTAACAGTACAATAAAAACCCACATTCTGGACACATCACAAAGACGTGGCTGAGGAAGATGAGGTTTGATACTGGACGGTCTGTCTGGAGTCCTGGGCTGTCCACAGATGTTGGAGGATGACAAAAATGTCAACGGCATCAACAAAAACAACCCCTTGTTCACCATAACACCATGTTTTCAGAAAGAATGGGACAAAATAACATGAAACTCCTCATCACTTTGTATCCTCCAAACCTTCTAGGTGTTGTGAGAAGGAACGGAGACACGACAAAGTGGTAAAAGCTTGACTGTCCTAACTTTCTGTAGAATGTTTGCAGGTCTGAACTGCAAAAGTGGATGTATGTCAACAAATGAAATGAAGTTTATGAGAAAAGATATAAATGTCTTGACTTTGCTGTCTGCAAAGAAATAAAATTCAAAATAAATTTGAGAGTTCTTTTGTTTTTGTTATTTAATGTTTTTTTTTCCATGTCATTCCAACTTTACTGATTTGTAGCTGAACATGAAAACATGATATTGTACTAAACCCGGCCCAGTAGTTTTGTTGTCTTGTATGAACAAAGTTTAAAAAAGGCAGAAGTCTCAGTGGAAACTGGAACCAATGTGGTCGAGGCGTGACAAGTTGAGAAATGGCTGTTGTAAACTGCTGTCCAGCAGAATAAACGCTGCTCACTGAAAGCTCTTTCCTGCGGTGACTGAGCTGACCAGATAAGACAGATACATTTAATGCAAATGGTGAAAAGTAAGAACGACAAGCTCAAGTCCAAACTGTACAGATATATTATGGTCTGTGTATGTGGATGTGTAAATATATGTAAGTGAGTGCGTTTGATCGCCCCATATGGAAACCATCTGCAGTCAGAGCTGCAGTCGCCACGGTGACGATGATGGAGCGTGCTGTAATGGTGGATGTAGTGGCCTGTAATGATGGAAGTGGAGCTGCAAGATCGGGCCATAAATAAAGAACTGTTTGGACAAATGTGCATGTGTGTGTGCAGGCGTGAGTGTGAGGAGGAGGTGATGGCAAGGCAGTGGTAAGAGGAGATTTCCGAGTCTGAACCGAAAGCTTTCAGCAGCTCAAGTGACACAGGAATGAGAGAAATAATAGACGGAGAGAAACGATGGACCGAAAAGCAGAGTGGAGGGATTATCACACTTCTGCAAAAGTTAGTGCCCCCTCTTTTTATCCTATATTTCTGTTTTGTTTTGTTAGTTTAAAACAGGGGTGGGTAAATCCAGTCCTAAGAGTCTTAAGAGTTTCCCTGCTTCAGCGCACCTGATTTGAATGAACATATAGTTAACGGTCTTGTGCAGACCTGGATGAAAAGCTGATGATCCATTCCTTTGATCTCAGGTGTGTTGAGGCAGGAAAACATCTAAAACCTGCAGGACAGCGGCCCTCCAGGACTGGGACTGCCCACCCCTGCTTTAAAAGCATAATAAAAGTTGTCTGGTCATAGTAGCTCATAGATAAAGGACAGCCTCAAACAAACAACAATATATCACTTTTTTTCCACTGTGTAATTATTTACTGGATTAAAAAAAGAGAAGAAAAATCCCATAGGTGATCTAAATCCCCCTGACTGCTTCCACAGGAGTTAAGAGGGTAAATTTCATCCAGCTGCTGCTGATCATCATCATGGATTAGCTGATCACCAGCAGGTCTACGCACCACTAGAAAAGCAGCAAAGAGCACGCAGGTCTCTGTTAACACAATACCCAGAGGGAAAGACATCAGCAATGATCTAAGAGAAGTACCTGTTCCTGCAAATCACTCTGGATTTCCCAGAAATTTGAAGTTTAACCCTCTACAGTGAGAAAGATTATTCACAACTGGAAAATGTTCAAGACAGATGTCAAGGAGTCCCAGGAGTTGATGTCCCAGCAGATTTTCCCCAATATCAGATCACGCAGTGCTCTAAAAATACAAAAAAAAACAACCTCCATCTCAGAGCCTCCAGGCCTCACTGAGCATGTTAGATCCACATCAGCACAGTCAGAAGACTGAACCAGGAGAGAAAACCTCTCCGGTCTAAGAAGAACAGGGAAGCACGCCTGAGGTTCACAAAACTACATCTGAACAAACCAGCAGACTTCTGGGACAATGTCTTTTGGACAGATGAGACCAGAGACCAGAACCATGTTTGGAGGAAACCAGCAGGACCACCTCAGACCCACTGACAAGCACTGTGGTGGAGGGGTGATGGTTCTGGAGTTGTCATCTGTCTAACAGCTGATGATTGGCTGAAACTGGGTCATGTGACAGAAGAGGACTCAAAAACAGCAGCAGATCTACATCAGAGTGATAAAACAGATAAGAATCAAGGTTCTGGAATGTTCTAGTCAAAGTCCAGACCTCGACCTGATTAAATGTTGTGGTGGGATCTTCAGAGAGCTGTGGAGAACTGAATGTCCAAAAAATGAACAGAAGCAACGTTGGAGAGACAAATGGCGTAGAACTCCTCCAGAACTGTGAGACCCAGATGAAGTCAGACAGGAGATCACTGCTGACTAACCGCTGCTAAATGTAGATCCACATGTTGATGAATCATTGGGTCCATATGTTTTTGGATTTTGTTAAATAATCAGATGATCTGAATTAAAAGAGGATTTACTATTTTTTGCCTGATGTTAAACAGCATCTAAATGAACTCTCATTACTCTTGTTGGTTCAAATTAAATGCAGAAAGTCAATGTTTTTAACTATGTACTTTTATTTATTTTGTTTTTACGAATGTCTTCTTTTTTTTAATTTGCACTGTGCGCATGCTCTTTACCCTAAAAGATATAGGAATACAACATAAAACAAATATCAATGACAGGTCAAAAACGAACTAAAATGACAGTTAGAGTGAGTATAAAAGAGCCAACCTACTAAAACGGCATAAATAGGCAGTTTCATGTTGTTGGAAATGTCATTAATTGCTACGATCATTATCTTCTTCATCATCATCATAAATCAGAGCCAAAACAACAACAACATTGAAGAGAGAATTACAGTAAAAAGTGCACCATCATAATTTTAACTTAAAAACTATACAGCTGCCAAAGATGAAAACGTTAATGATAAACTTCTAACAATATAGAAATGTTCCACAGATTTGTTCCACGAAGAAAGGAGACCATCATCTTTCTCTGTTTCCCCTCTCTGGACTTTTTTCTTTCTCTTTTTCCGAGGTGGCTGGGGTGTTAATCTTGACTCTGTTTGTTGGAGCCTGATTGATAAGCCCCGCCCATTCCCTTTGATTTCCTCAGCAATGCTTACAGACATCAGATCCCGCCCCCAGTCCTCCCAGTGTCCATCAGTCAGTCCAGCTGGACCTTGATCTGATGAAGTGGATACAGCAGAGCCTCGCTCCCCCCAGTATTCCCCAGTAGTCCCACAGACCCACCCCCTCCCCCCATCCTCCGGTTCTCCTCTCTACATCTGTTTGTGGGATTTCTCGCAGCAGTCCTCGTTCACGGGGCCCTGTGAGCCCGCTGTGCCCGCCACCGTGCCCGCTACCGCACCCGCCACCGCGGCCGCCACCGTTGGGGCTCCTCCGCCTCCCTCCCCGCCACCTCCACTGCCTCCTCCACCTCCCGCCTCCCTCAGCTCCTTCTCCCTCCTCTCCCGCTCCACGGCCTCCTGCTCGCTCTTGCTGCTGGGGAACTTGTCCTTGTTGTTCTCCTTCTTCCACTTCATCCGGCGGTTCTGGAACCAGATCTTCACCTGCCGCTCCGTCAACGCCAGCGCGTGCGACACCTCTATGCGGCGCTTGCGCGTCAGGTAGGGGTTGAACAGGAACTCCTTCTCCAGCTCCAGCGTCTGGTAGCGGCTGTACGTCTGCCGGCCTCGCCTCCTGCCCGCAGCTACTGGGGGGAGGGGGACGACGGGGGAGGGGGGGAACACAGGAAGAGGTTATTAGTAAAACTCTTAAATATTTAGTCTCATCGTGTTCATTAAAGCAAATAACTGCGGTGCATTATATTCTGACTTCCTGCCACTTCATCTCATCTTTACCTGAAATTACCTGATAACGGTGACGTCAATTAATGATGATCAATCTCTTCAATCCAGGAGACATTTTCAGACAACACTGAAATTTTGTATGAGTTTATATGGATCTTCCGGAAATGCAACTCCACCTCATAATCTCGGAAAACATTAAGGAAGTACTTCATCACAGAAACTGGTCATAAACTAATTTGATTCTTACAAAGAAGCCTGACTTTTTTCTGAACTATGACCATCCAGACGGTTCAAAGCTCCTTCCTCCACAGTTCCCTGTGATCTCTGTGAAATCTGTCTTAGATGGACTTTAGACTCCCCCGCGCCCCCCCTGTACCTGCACACATGAAGTAAATCACATGTAGAGAACCAACACAACTGGACATGAATATTTGATGCCGCTCTGGAAAATAATTCCACACAGCGCGGAAGATAACAGAGATGAAAGAATATCCACGATGAAGAGGAACTTTCCAGCAGTAATGAATGTTCAAGGCCAGGACTTCTCCTCTAATCCGCCCGAAAACATCCGTTTCTTCATTTTCTCTTCTCAGAAACAAAGCAGATGAAGTTTTCTTTGAATAAACGCAGAAATGAATAAATGTAGCCCACATCTAATAAAGGGATGTAATATAACCTACGAATTAAACATATGGACACAGACGTTTATGTGGTCTCATTACACTTTAATAACGATGATATAATAATACTGAGCCTCTATAACTCTGCTGCTGCTAACACTGGCTGTTTTAATGAGTGTTTTAATGAATGTGTTCTTAGTCTATTTTTTAATGCGCCGCTGTGAGCCGATGAGAATCAGAGTTTGGTTTCTCGGATGTGATTACTGGAAAGCAAATCTTTAATCTTGTTGTATTTCTACAAACAACCCGGAAGGAAAATAGTTGAAATGTCGTTTTTTTTTTATTTATCTAAAACTAGAATCGTATCTTGAGAAAGTCCTTCTACTGTCAGGTGGCAACAGCCCCTCCAGAGTTAACAGGAGCGCGACAGTTTTCCGGAGAATCTCCGTGTTCTCGGTGTCTCCAGAACCGGAACCACATGGAGACAGTTGAGCTCTGACAGTAAAACCGTCCCAGACAGGCTGAAAACAAAAATACTCACAAATCACTGATAACGGAGCAAAAAAGCTACGATCCGCGACCATCTTCTCTACTGAGCCTCACTGCTTTTTAGCTTTATTTTTAAATTTGCATGATTATATGCTTTTATTTTTCACATATATTATAAATTTATTTCACTCATTCGTTCATTATTTTATGGCTTTTGTTTTTTTTTCTGTTATCTAGGATTTCTTTTTCGGTCTCGGAGGTTCGCGCACATCTGCAGACACATTAGGACCAAGCCTGGGGGTAAAAAAAACACTCTGTTCTTCTTAGGATAACGGAGAACAACTGGTTATTTATTATTTAAAAAAGGATATTTTATGTTAAAACAGTCAACGGGAGCAAAAGAAGAAGGAAGAGAGCGTGTTTGTGATGTGCGCGGATGTAGACGTCTGCGCCTGGCGCCGTGATTTTGTTCCAGGTACCGACGGAAAGAAGGGCCACATTCTCTGCTGTCAACAGCCGTGAATAAAGGTTCTGGAAAACTCCATCCCCGGTAAAATAACACGGATGGATGTGGTTTTTGGAAGAAACAGAGTTCATGTGGAATTTCATCCCAGTCTGTCAGACCCAGGCTGACGTCTCTGAAACCATCCCGGCTACATCTTTACTTTACCTTCATTGCTTTTCTATTTTTCCCATAATTCAGACGGTGTCATAGTGTTTTAGCATCATGTAAGTGTGAGAAAATGATCCAGGACTTGTGATCGTGAAACATTTTAAGATGTGTGACATTTACAAAGACAATTAAATCTGCTCCGAACGCAAACACGGCAGCTGACAGCTGACATTTGGAGGATAAAGAGAAGGAGGTTTCCACTTGACAGCAGATGCCAGAAAGAGCAGGGTCACAAATAACTAATAACCTCCATTCAGCAGCTCCACTGATTTATACCAGCTTTTATCCGTCTAATATCCGAGGTTTCAGACCAAACCGGGCTTGTTTCAGGACCTTAAAATAAGCAGGAAAAGTTGGACGTCAAAGCTCCTGTTTGGCGTTTGGGCCGCAGGTTCTGTCAGAAATCTCCTCCGACATCAGCAAACGGAGGAATCCACGGTGTTCCTCTTCAGAAATGCGGGGGTTTGTTTGTTTGTTTGTTTGTTTGTTTTGGAGAAGCACCAACCCCCCCCCCCCCCACCGGCACCGACCGCTTAAACAAACTCACGGCTCGTGAATGCGCGCGTGATCAACAACCTCCGTCCTCCAGCGCCGCAGTCAGAACCGTTCAGGCCGCGTCTGAATGTATGAATATGGACCCTGATGGACCCACTGACACAAGCGCGTACACGTACGCCACAAACAAACCAATGGAATCATGGAAAATAGAAAATAAGGGACTCTATGTGCACGTAAAAAAAAAAAAACAGAAAACAGACAAATATGAGGGCGGAGAGAGGCGGGAAAAGATCCAACATGAAAATTAAATCTGTTGACCGTTTTAATATCAGATCCTGCACACGTATGTGCACATTAATATTATAAATTTATATTATATTATATTATATATAATTTATTTATTTATTTATTTATGATTGGATGATTTCGTGAAACGTCAGGAATCCACCCAAACAATATAAATATAAATATGAAAAAGAGAACATGACCATCACTGTTGGTCCCTCGTAGGAAAATTATTTCATTGATTTTCAAATATAAAATTAATTTATGAAAGGGTTACAAACGCAAGTAAAAATAGAAGAATAAGAATTATAATCCTCTCTGTCTGACACACACACATACACACACGCGCACGCACAGGCTGCCGTACACGCCAAATATTCACTGATGCCTGATATTTTAAAGCTGTTTTAATTCAGTTTCGCGCTGCTCCATCTTCCACTGCTGCTTTCCCTTTGGCTCCGTCGGTTCCTCGTTCTAGCAGTTTCTAGCAGTTTCTAGTAGTTTCTACCAGTCAGAGCTGAATAAAAGCGCTTTGCTTTATTTTCTGGAGTTTCTCCTTCTGCGCTGAGAGCGAGTTAACTGGACTCAGTTGGTGTCTCCGGCCCGGACAGTAAAGTGGATTCGGATCCGGATTTTGATCTCCCGACCCTCGTGTCTTTCTTTATGCCCCTCTAACATACACACGCACACAAAAAAATGGCGGAAAACGCGCGCGCACACACACATAACGACTCGGAGGCTCGTTATAAACCTGCAGGGGGAGGATTTTGGTTCCTTAGTAAAATGGTCAGTCAGCTCTGAAAATGAAAAAAAAAACTCAAGCACCGCGAATTTTCTCTGGACTCTCACACGCGCACACAGCGCAAACACACGCACACGTGAGCTGAGCACCGTGGCAGCTCAGCCCTCAGACCGCTGCAGGTCGTAAAGAAATAAAAAAGCTGTAAAAGTTTAACCCGGGTCAGAGCCGCGGAGGCCTGAAAACAACCAGAACCTGGACGACCCCCAGTGAGCTGGGGTGGTGGGGTGGTGGTGGTGGTGGGGGGGATCTTTCCCCTGTTTTCTTACTGTCTCTGAGCTAGAATTCTCGTCAAAAACGCCCCCCTTCCTTAATGTCAGCATCTAAAACAACTTTTCCACCCCCCCCCCTCCCCACCGTTGTCTATCCTGCAGGACACCCCCCCTCCCCCCTCCCCCAGAAGACCCTCCGTGTCCTCACCTTGCGGCCTCATCCAGGGGAACAGCTGCGTAGGTGAGGGGCTCTGCTCTGTCCCCTCCGTGTCCTCGCCGCCCAGCCCCGCCGCCCCTCCCAGCTTACAGTCGCTGTACTGGACCAGGTCCGCGTCCTGCGCCCCGAACAGCGTCTGCCGCTGCAGGGCGTCGTAGCCGTAGAAGTTGGCGGGCTCTCCGTGGCAGGTGACCGCGCAGGGGCTCTGCTGGTACGGGTTACTGGGCAGCGACGAGGCGCCGTGGTGGTAGAAGTCCTGGATCTGCGGGGCGTGCTGGAAGGTGGCGCCGGAGCCGGGCCCGTACACCACCGTGGGCCGGCTGCCCCCCAGCTCCTGCGCAAAGCCGCACTCGTAGTAGTTGGGGCGCAGCGATTCCCCGCTTTTATATTTGGAGAAGAGCGAGTTGACGAAGTAGGAGCTCATCTTCTGAGCCGCTGGTTCCTCGGAGCGGCGCTGCCGGACGCGTGCGCGCCTTCCTCTTGTTTTCCTGCCGCTTCTGAGGCACAGACGCGCACACGCATACACGGAGTCCGAAGAGGGGGTCGCCGCGGTTGTCGGTGAGCGCCGAGGAGGTGCTGCTGGTGGTGCCCCTCACGGCCGCCGCGCGCGCTGATGGGGACCGACCGGGGCAGATACGGCTGCGACGACACGAAGACGCGCGACAGTCACCGAGAGTCCATGAGATATGCAAGGAGGAGGACGGAGGAGCGGAGGAAGGAGACGCGGAGCAGGAGGGGGGGCTCATGCGCATCACAGTCCCGTAAAAGCGCTGGAAGCGGGGTCCGGTCGCGCGCTCAGACGGCGTTTCCGTCATTTACTCCCGACTAATGACTGCTTCATATTTTCTCTCCTTCTCTCTCCCTCTCTCTCCCCCGCTCTCTCTCTCTCTCTCTTTCTCTCTCTCTCTCTCTCTACCCCCCTTTTTTGCGTGTGTACGCGCGTGTGTGTGCGTCCTTTCCAGGAGTAGTTTCGCTCCTCTTATCGTTTCTTCTTTCTCATTAGAGTGACGTGGAGACGCGCACGCATGCACATGTGCACACCTTTTCCTACTCTTTTTTCCCTTTTTTAGCCCCTCAACGCTCACGCGCCAAAGAGCCAGGAAAGCTAGAGTTCTCGCGTGGAAGGAGCCGCGCACGGCCACAATAAAACAAAGGGAAAGAGGATGAAGAGGAAGAGCGGGGGGGCAGATGAGGGGTGTGTGTGTGTGTGGGAGGGGGGGGATAATGACAATTCTACCGCTTTACATCTGATCAAGTGCACATAACACACACCTGCGCGCGCGCACACGCTTTCAGCAGGCGCAAACATGGAGGGACTTTTAGTGAAGTCAACGCTTCGGTGGCGGTAATTGCAGCTTCTCATTTCTGCTCCCTCTCAGTCCTGGTGGTGGTGTGTGTGTGTGTGGGGGGGGGGGGGGGGTGGGGGGGGGCTGAAATGTCACGGAGAGGGTGAGAGAGGCAGACTGACTGTGGCTGGGCTGGGGAGAGAGTGGATATGTGTATGTGTATGTGTGTGTGTATGTGTGTGTGTCTGTGTGTGTGTGTGGGGGGGGGGGGGGGTCTAATTGGTCCGCTTTAACAGGATCTCCTCCGTAAATGTTACCGGGTTTAACACCGGAGCCTTTCCGCCGGGGCGCCGGGGCGCCGGGGGGTGGAAGGGTTCTCTGAGGGTCGCGTGGGCCGGATTTATAAATCTGATCTCCATAAACATAAGATGGGTGGGAGGAAACGGGCAGTAAATGCTCCGACAAGGAGTACAGCTCTGTAAAAGAGGAGTGACGCTTTTTGTTTGTTTGTTTACGTCCTCAAACACAGACATGAAGGGGGGGGGGGGGTCGTGAAGGCCTGGCTTGAGGAGGTGAGGATCAGAAAGCCTCATCGGTGGAGGTGAGCTACAACAGTCTGAATGCAGATTTAATTTCCAGGAATAAATAAGGATGAAGAAATTAGGAAATTCTTATAATAATCAATTTCAGTTCCAAGACAGTCTGTTATTTTTTTATGTGTCCGTGTCGCGTCCATATTTACCCGAACCAAATGTCGTTAAACGGAGTTTCGTTTATTTCGATTTTACAGCTCCACAAAGCCAAACGTTTCCATCTCCTCTGAAATACGGCCTCGTCTTTAATCAGCTGATTGTCCTCTGGACTGTCTGCAGACTGTTTGCTGCTGTATTTTTCCTTTTATTACCTAGAATATGATCTTCCTGAAGCTCCCGCGCGCCGTGGTTTACGCCTCCAATAAAGAGCTGGCTTATGAGATCTGCTGCCAGCTCGGGGAGCCGAACATGGCGTCAAAACGCTCACTTTCTGGAGCCTCTGTGCTCTTTAACGAGTACCAGAGTCCTGGTCCCGTTCAGAGCCCTGACCCCGGACCCCACCAGGCGCTCATTCTGGACCGCTGCTGGCCAAAAGCGATAAGCAAGATCAGTAAATCCATAAACATTGATACTCAGTAAGGTGCATTTGGAGGATCGAAACAAGATGTTGTTGGTAACTAATTCAAACCCAGATCCTCTCTGCAGTGCAGCACCTCCTCTATCCCACCTGGGACTGAGTTCTGGTTTTACACCTGCTTCATAAGCACGCGCAGCCCCCGTACAAACAAAACATCTCGAAGATTAAAAAAAAAATACCCAGAAATGTTTTTCCTGACATTCTTTGGCCAATGTTTTAAGACCTCAGACGTCTTTATAGTCGGTGAAAAAAAAAACGAAAACAAAAAACAACTGCTTCATATACTAGGATGTTAAAGAAGACAGTAAAGCAGTTCGTATGAAAATGCCCTCTTCAGAATCAAGCCAAAACGAGTCAGTCCGACTGTGACCCTTCAAATGAGCCGCTGTGCCGCTCTCACTGAGCTGATCATCGGTGGAGCACGAGCGCCATCAAGCGGTCAGCTGGAGTAATGTAGCCTGTAGCCGTCGTGAGAGGCCAGTCCACGGGTGGATTTTCTGCTTCTGTTACGTGTTCACATCAAAGCACACACACACACACACACACACACACAATATATATATGTATATATATATATATAGATATATAGATATATATATATATATATATATATATATATATATATCTATATATATATATATATATATATATATAAATGTCTTATATGTTTATAGTATACATAATCATTTTTATTTAATTTTTTAAAATATTTTCAGAATACATTGTGGTATTTAGAAAAAGATTCTGTTATATAACTAGTATACATTTTCATGATAAACAAAAAATACAAAAACGTAATATAATATGAATATATTTTATTAATTAAAGCATACTCTGAAAATGTATTCGTATTTTATTATATTACAAACATTATTGTAATATAATATAATATAATATAATATAATATAATATAATATAATATAATAATATAATATAATATAATATAATTGTCTTAAATATTATTAGAAATATAAAATTTAGAGAGTCGTTTTTTTCACTTTGAACTTTAATCTTTTTTTTTATTAAGTTACAACTGCAATAGTGAAGTGCAACAAAGAAAAATAGCTTGGATTATACACCTTATATTTTAATTTATTTGAATTATTTTTCTCATATTTATGCAAACACATCTGCAATTTAAAATACACACATAAAGCACAAAGCTGTCATAAAGCAAAACAACGTGGAGCAATGTCTTCAAGTCATTTCTAGTGTCGTTTGTTAAACTTTCTCCAAAATGTCCTCACGCCGTTTCAATCCCTCTTCGTTTGTGTCAGCTTTAGCACATCAGGGCTGCTGTGACCCCAACAAAAACAGACTTCATCCACACAAACTCGGTTCCTTTGTATTTGAACCTTCGCAACAAATCCGGACTGCTTTGCATTTCAAACCAAATCTGGACACTTCACACACTGGACATGAGCTATCTGTAATAAGAGCGGGGTTTACATTTCACACACTGAGGGAGGAAGGCAGAAATACAGAAACACAAACTCCTAATAAACACCGCTCACCCACTGTTGAAACGTTTTCTAAAACAGCTTAGTATAGTGTAATAAAATACTGAAGGTTAATACAGAGGCTTCTGACTTATGCTGCTGGTAATGGTTATGACTGCGTTTGGAACATTTATGAATATTAGTTACATGAGTATCGCTGCTGTTCTTCACTGTAAAACAATTAAAAACAGCTGGAATAATGTCAGCTGAGGAGTTGTGTTCTCTGAGTCAGGGAAGTCCAGTTCAACGGAAATAACCCGCTTTATTACTGCGCGTGTGTGTAGGCGGCTAAATTACAGGCCGTAAACAGACTGTAAAACGCGGCAGTTAGCACCATTAGCTGTTCTGAGGAGACTGCAGCTTCTCTCTGAGCTGCTCACCGCCGCCACAAAAAGGATTTACACTAATACAGAATGGTATATTCATTAGTTAAGTATTAGAATCACAAACGGTTCTAATCGGGACAGGAAACCCGGATTTCGGCTTCTTTATGCCCTCAAATATCCTCAGCATCCTGTGACCAGATCCGTAGGTCTCCAGGCCGCAGCAGCAGGAACCCGGCCCCGGCCGGTCCCCTGCCCGGAGAAGAGGCCTAAATCCGGGTCGCAGCTCAGCCTCTGCGCCCCTCTCTGGTGGTCGGGCTGGAAGTGCTGATTTATCTGTAGTTTGAGGATGCATGTGAACGAGACAAAGGGAGGGACGTCAGGACACAACGCTCAAGCATGCACGCGCACAAGACAAGGCTACACGCCTAAACTTTTCCCGTCAAAGCTGGAGATGAGGAGAAGCTGCTGCCGTTCAGGTTTGTGTTTCCGACGGCAGAATTCCTCCTCATTCCTCTGATTCTTCTGGAATGTTCCGCCCTCCGTGTTCCTCGCCATCTACGTCTGTCCCTCTGTCCTGCCTCTCTGCACGAGCTGGGGGCAGATGGGAAACTTTTTCTGTAATGTTTCCTCTCCCTCTGATGCTTTCCTCGTTCCCCTCTTTTATTCCTCACGGCGTGTTTGCTTTACAGCCGTTTAGTTCTTAACCTTCACAAATTTATACGCTATAAACTTTTATTGCCGTCATATTCTTTTATTGCACCTCTCTGCCCTGAATCCTCCTCTTCCTCCGCTCTCATCTCTGTCTTCCTCTCTGCTCCTTTTACGACAATCGCCAGCTTTCATAGCTTCCGCTCCCGCGTCCCTCATCGCGGCCCGGCCTGCCTCTCTTCGGCCCGGCCTCCTCCTCTTCACCGCCGGCCGCCTCTTCACCGCCCCCGGTCTCTTTCTCATCACAGCCGTGTCCCCTGTTTCTGAAGCTGCGCCGCGCATCCTGCTCTTGTGCACATTGCTTCCATATGAGACAGTAAAAGGAAGTGTGCACAATAGATGACGCCAGAAAGAAGAAGAAGAAGAGGAGAAGACAAAGCTAGCCGAGTTTTACTGCTTCTATCTATCTATCTATCTATCTATCTATCTATCTATCTATCTTTTTCTTCTGTGCTTTAATTTGAGTTTATTTTATTCTTTGGAGGAATGATTCCTCAGAAACGTGACTGGTGATCAGAACAGAGACTCTGCGGCCTGTTTACAAGAGAAATAATCATCTGAAGCTCTGTTGAAAAAAACTGTAAGTTACGCTCTACTCTTTTGTTTTATTTTTGAATTTGGTCTTCAATATTATCGTAAAAAACATATCATTCATATTGTTTTTGTCAAATGGCTCTAAAATCCCAGAGGCCCAATTTATCAGAATTTGTTTAAAGTTTCAGTGATCAGTAAGTGAAAATATGAAGTGAAGGATGGAGCAGCTCTGTTGTTAACCTTTCCTTATCCAGAACAACTAAAAGAGCAAGTGACAGGCGTTCACACCAGGATTTTATATTTACAGAGAAGTACATCATATGATAATAATAATAATAATAATAATAATAATAATAATAATAATAATAATAATAATAAAGTATTTTATTTATAGGCGCCTTTCAGAGCACTGAAGGACACCTTACAAAAACATTAATACTAAAAAATAACAACGAAGAAGCAGTAGATTAAAATAGACTAAAACACAAACTAAAATAAAATACCAAATTATATAATATAGATTATATATATAATATATATATATATATATATAGATATATATATATATATATATATATATATATATATATATATATATATATATATATATATATATATACATATTTCTGTGTGTGTGTGTGTGTCTTCAGCTTGTTAAGAAGTCCTGAATAAGACCAAAACATCTGAGGATTTAATTTAATATCACTGACTCTTAATGTGACTATCTTAATGAATGTTGAATATTTGTTAATCTAATAATAATATTAATGATGACAGTGATTATTATTATAATTCTGTATTTTCATCATTTCGTCAGAGCAGTCTGACTTAATTTCCACGTCATTGTTCAACACACTTGATGGGATCATTTTAAACTTTTACAGTCTCACTTCGTCTCGGGGAAATAAATTCACCTTTTAAGTGCTCTCAAGTGCTCACGGTTGTAAAAATGTGTTCTGTTTGATGCAGTTGGACGCAGCGGTAGCACGTGCGCGCTCTGCAGCGTGTCTGTTTTACATATTCCAAACATGCTTCCTTTGAACGGTCTGAACATGTGCGGAGCAGAAATGAGCCTTCAGACTGCGGTCCAACTGTTAATAAGTCCAGAATGTGTGATCTGATCCACACATCCGTTCATTTTCTTTTTAATCTGCAGACTGTTCCTCTCTTTAACAAACCGTATGAATACGAAGTATCCTCTCTGCTCTGTGATTGATTATTTCAGCTCGTTCTCCTCCTCTTCCACCAGAGTGATCACTGCAGCCGTTTATAATCCCAGCCCTCTGTTTTAACATCAAATGAAGACATATTAGACCGCTTCAGTTCCACAGCAGTGAAATATGAGTTTTAATCTGTATTCCTTTTATTTTACTTCTAATTTATCTACTTTCTCTCTGCAGCTCAGCTGTCTTGTTTCGGCTCATGGAGACATCAGGAAAAGGCCTGATCTGCTCTGATTTTCCGTGAACTCTGCCGGGAGACATGGACGTCCCGCGGAGGAAGGAGAGGGCTGGAGGCTCTCCAGTGCCCCGAATAAAAGTGTATTATTGCTCAGAAAAGTTAGACAGATGATTCAAATTCAGCCACGAGGCTAAAAACTGTTGTTTTAAAGCTTTGTAGGCGCACGCGCGTCATCCACTCTGAAACATCTGAAGGAGCCTCGGTTTCTTTGTGAACTTTTATCTGCTGATCAACTGAACTGAGGGTTTGAGGTTTGGAGCAGATAGCACTTTTCAGCAGCGTTTTGATCAGTGGGTCAAATGTTCCAACAAAGTAGGCGTAAATAAAGTTCATAAAGAGCTTGCTGGGGAATGGAAGAACTAATGAGGGATCCTGGTGGTGGACTGGGATGACTGGAGCTGGGAGACACCGTCCACCATATTCATCTCCAACCTGGAGACTTTTTTCACAAGTCTTCCCTGATTATCTCTGACCCGAGCCCGCAGCAGCTCAGGGCGGTAACTACTCATCCATTCCCGCTCATCCCAACATTATTACTGGTTTTATTTCACCCTAAAGTAAAGTGGAGCGCGGCAGCAGTGACTCAGCCGGGCCTCAGTATTTACATCTCCGTGTTTCCAGCCCAGCCGACCGTAAACTGAAGCGGAGCGGAACGCTGATTAAACACTAAAGCACCTTCAAAGACCAGCATCTATGTGTTCTCATTATTTTACATTTTAACCACATTCTCAGTGAACACTTGATTCTTTATTTTAGTGACCACAGTCTCAACACTGATGCTCGTTCACGTCATTTTTTGTAAAATTAGAGGTGCGGATGTGATGAAGAATGTGAAGGAACGCGAGGAAGACGACATTCATTTATTAGACATGAATATGACGGCATACACCAGCGACACTGATTTTCAGTTGTCTTTCTTTATAAAGATTCTGTTCGCAGCAAAAGTGGCTTCAGTAAATGTTATAGAGCAAACAAATTCAGCAAAAGTGCTGATAAATACAGAACAAGCCACTGGAATTACAGTATAATTAAATCTAATTACACGGTCCAGTCATAATCCACGTCATCCATTTCAAGCCAATTCACTAGAATCATTTCAGCATTAATTCATGAAAATCATCCAAGCAGAGAAACCCTAACACGTCACACTGGGATCCTGAGGAAGCACGAGGAAGCCTCCATCATTATCTGGATCGAACTCAGCTCAGATCCAACGGGACCGGCACAGACACAAGACTGGAAAAAAAAAGAAAAATTAAAAATTTTAAACATCAAAGCCTGAATGTAAAATTACAACAACTTCCCAGTTTGATAAGCTGACAAACCAGTCCGGTCTGAAAACAGCAGGAGAATAAAAGTATTGAACAGGAAGCTTAAATCAGTGCTGGTCTAAACGCAGATAAAAGCACATTCTAACAAGAGTGTAGGATGAAACTGTGGATGGATAGCTGACGCTGGAAGTGTAAAACAGAAGGGAACTTTTCTGCAGTGTGGAGGGAAAGTTAGCAGGCTGTGCACGTGGAACCATTAAAGCTGCGGAGTTTCTGCTGCTGGCGGCTCTGAAAGGTTTCTATAGTCACTAAAATATTCTCCTTATCGTGGGTGGCTTCAGGAAAGGCCAACTGTCACTCTGGAGAGGTTTGATGGGACTGGATCTCTCAGATCTGTGGTTCAGTCACAACCCAAACACCTGGACGACCCAACAACCACCGGGATTCGGTTCTGGACATGCGTGATGTGGTTTCCATCCCTGGACAAGAGTCCTGAGTGAATAACATCATTTATACTAACTGTGTGTCTTTACTCTCTTTTTTCACTGTTATTATATTCTAATTAAACATTTGAGGAAAAAAATCAATTGAAAATGATTTTTTTTAAAAACCTGTGGGTTTAAAAGATAGATAGAAAACGGCTTTAATGTCTGATCCAGAGTCCCGTTGGTCTGATCTGGTTCTGAGGCAGGGAAAGAGCTGGGAGGTTGAATGAGGTCAGCCCTCCTCCCCGGGACAGCCGGCTGGTGCTGGAGGGCCTCTGGAGCTCCCCCTCTGGTACCTCAGGGTGGGGTCACAGCGCTCTTCACATGTTTTATGGGATGTCTTTGTTGGATCCTGAGCTTCGGTCCCGGGTTCTGATTGGCCGACAGAGAGGCTGTGCTCAGACTTTGTTCCCAAATAACACCCTCCCCACCGACTCTCTCCGCTCTCTCTGTCTGCACACTTTCTCCACAGCGCTGCAGCTTCATAAGCAACCCCGCCATTACTTCATAACAGCAGATTTAAGGTTATTATCGGTTTTTCCTAGCAGGCCTGCAGGTTTTCGGGCTCCTACAATATGCGGGTTTCTTTATTTTCTGAGACTTCTTCCTCCTGGATGCTCAGACGATTATCTTTGAGGTCACAGGACATCTCATACAGAAATAATTTCCAAGGCTTTCGCTAGATTTATGACTCTGACCAGTCACATAATTGACTTTCTAAGTGAATTGTTGCCAGCAGCCCTTTTCAGCTCGTTTCGTTGCGCCACCCTGAAACGCTGCGCTCGTGGGCCCTGCTTCCTGCTCCAGAGCGGGTTCTGCAGAGCGGGGTGGAGTCACAATGAGGAATTTGGGTCTCAACCTCAGAATTTCTAAAATCTTGACTATGCCCCGCCTGCAACCGCAATCCCAGCAGCATCTGCGACGAGCACGGAAACGCGTGCTCGGTGTACGGGGCAGCTTCACGCAGTCCTTCTGGTTCTGTTGCCATCCTTCTGGTTCTGTTGCCATCCTTCTGGTTCTGTTGCCATCCTTCTGGGCTCTCTTAGGCAGCACGCAGATGGACAGGTGACCCCCCCACCCCCGACCATGAACACAGCGTGGATGGAAAATATAAATGTTTGGATTAAAGGCAAATAAATAAATTAAAATGAATATTAAATTTAAAAAAACTATAAGAACACAATCAATACATTTGCATTATTTAAAATTAAATAAAACGAAACAAAATAAAACCAGAAAAAAGTCAAAACAAAAATAAAGTGAAATAATAAGAAAATATTTTCATTATAATTTTCATAAATGAAAATAGAAGAACAAACACATTAAATAATTTAATTTAAAAAGAAATACATATAAATTAAAGTTGATTTAAAATGTATAATAAATGTAATATATGTCAAAAGATGAAACAAAATAAATTAAAAATAAGAATATAAGTGAAGTAAACTATTAAACAGTATTTACTACTAATAATAATAATAATACAATCTGCTAATTTTACAGCTCAATTCCTGAATGAATGTTCTAATAAAAGTTCAGCTCTTAGTGCTGTTTCTGGATAAATGAGAGCGGAAGCAGCGGCCGCAGCTCCTAATGGACGGATGACGACGCTCCCAGTCAATGTGTGCGCGCGTGCGCGCGTGTGGGGGAGGTGGGGGTGTTTATTGGTTTATGATCGTCTTTTGGTGTTGCAGCCAGACTGACGCCTCCGTCCTTTTAGCTCCAGTTTACCGCCGAAGAGACACATATTTCTAACACATGCTGCCTCATCCCAGTCACCCCCCCCCCCCCCCCCCCCCCGCCTCTGTCGCCTTCTTTTGTGTCACAGAAGAAGAATCCACTCTGGACATGAATGAAAGGAAGAAAACGTGCGACGGAACTTTCTCTGAACTCTTTCTTTCTCTATCAAAATACAAATCAAACTGTGAATAATTATAAAAACTCCCCCTGAAGAGTCGGTGTGGAATAAAGAGAGCGTGGCCGCTGTGTAAAGTCTCATCTTTAATAGGAATCCAGCATTAGCAGTGCCATGGCACAGAGTTACAGGACACAACACACAGAAACATCCAGAAAGAGGAGGAGGCTGCTGCTCGTTAAGAAGCACATGGTTCGGGTTTGTTTCGATAAAAGAAGGAGAGGAAACAGAGCTGTGAGCATTTTCATCAGCAGCAAACCTCCACGAGCCTTGTTCTTCCTGTCACTGGAGAAAACGGGGAGACAGAAAGTCACGGAGGGGAGAGAGAAAGAGAACATTTTCCATCCAGGCTTCCTTCCCCCCTCCGCTCCAACAGAGTCCAACTCATTACTGAAACAGATTAACACTGACAACAGAACAGAAATGAGACAACACAACAACACAACAGACACCAAACTCATCTACACTACAGTCAGGACGATATTCAACCCACCCCCACAAAGTCCCGGTTACTCGCTTTATATACAATAAATTAGAAATATGTCCTATCATGAAACTTCTTAGTCTTTTCTCTAATAATATTTCCAGGAAGCATCACCTTCAGGTCCTTTACACAACAACAAATAAACACAAGAATATGTCAAAAATGACTTCGGGCATGCGCAGAGCATGTAAACATCCCCCTCCTCAGGATGGAGGGTTTGGTGCTGCTCGGTAAGAAACCGTCTCCCCCCTCCTCAGGATGGAGAAACCGTCTCCTCCCTCCTCAGGATGGAGGGTTCGGTGCTGCTCGGTAAGAAACCGTCTCCCCCCTCCTCAGGATGGAGAAACCGTCTCCTCCCTCCTCAGGATGGAGAAACCGTCTCCTCCCTCCTCAGGATGGAGGGTTCGGTGCTGCTCGGAAAGGAACCGTCTCTCACGTCTGCGTGGAATCCAAATGTGAAACACATCACGGTAAAACGCGCGTCACGGAGGCCTTTGTGTGGCTTCATTTACTGAAACTCGGTGGAACGAGCGCGCGCGCGCACTCACTTTTACGAGCGCGGGTTTGGTTTATGATCCGTCCATAAAACTGCCACCGGACGCCGTTTTAACAACGAGGCCGACACTCAGAGAGGAGAAGCGCGACAGAGAGGCCGTCCAGCACGACCGAGTCCCGGATCAATAAAACTCTACATAAACTGAAGTCTAACCGGATCATCATCGCAGCCGTTACATCTGCAAACGACTGCAGCAGCCGAGGATAAATCCTGCTCGTTGGGATGTGACCCAAACGGGCCGAAGATGTGAAGAAAAAAAAAAACAGACATGATAAAATCCAGAAAAATTAGATGTTTAAAATCAGAAGGAATCAGGTTTGTGTCCAGGTTTTAAAAAGCTCATCTTCCCCTTTCAGTAGGTTTAATGGGAGAAAGCCGCTTTGCATAGCAGATAAGACTAAATATACTGAGTCTGTGTACAAAAATAGAAATGATTATTTCTCAGATGCATATGAAGCAGATTGAAGAAGAAGATGAAATGTGAACGTTTTCCGTCTGCAGTGATGTAAACACCTGATACCTGTATGAGGATGGCCCCCACGGCGGGGTTTAGTCTTCTGTAAGTGTTGATGAGAACCGAACCGGACCGAACAGTCGCTCTCCGGTCCAACTGGATCTCATTTGTGCTCAGATTTGACTGCTGGACGTGACTTTGATTGATCCGGATCTGCTGCGTCCCGCCGCGGACATACGTGGACCCACGCAGCACGACACAGTCTGATCAGAACCCCCACCCAGCTGTTGCTGACACCCCCCTCATCCTCCTCTCTCAGACAGGCTCGTTACGTCAGAAATAAGAAAAATAGCTAAAATAAAGACGGAAAATACACATTTAAATATAATGGAGGTTCTGTGGATGAACCCCCCCGCCACCCACCTGCCCCCCAACAGCCCCGTGAATTCTGTATTTCAGCGCAGACGGACCAGTCCTCCGTTCTCAGTCCTTATTCCGACACCAGAACCTGCGCTGATACCGACACCAGGATTGCGTATAACACATTATCACATAAATATACACCTTCTGAAATGTTATTGATTATTAAATACAGTGGCAAGAAAAGTATGTGAACACCCTAGAATAAAAGGTTGGATGGAAGGTGTCTTTTTCTGAAGCTTATTCCATTTAATTTCTTTTCTCTTTTTTTGCCAAATAACCTGCAATTCTCTTAACACAACTGCGGCAAACAATCAAATGGTTTCAATCAATGAAAACCTGCATCACGTGCAGAAGGACAGGGCTCTAAAACACTAAACCCGCTGGACGGTCTGTCACAGTCTCGTTCGCTTCAGTCAACACGGATTGGCTGCTCATGTGCTCATGAGGCGTGGCTTCTCAAGGAAGCCACGCCTCCGAAGCCTCCAGCCACTCTCTGGTTGTTCCAACATCTCCCGAACAACCTTTAGCTGGTTTTCTGTATAGTTTACCATAAAATATGATTGGATCGTCATCTTTGTTGCAGTAAGAGTTAAAGACGAACCTATAATTTTCCTGTTGTTACTAAACAAACCCATTAAAGAAACACAAAGGAGTTTTTATTCGTTTTGTTTCAGTTTCACTGGAAGGAACACGTGATTACCTTCAGGACGTGTCTTCCTACAGAAAACAACCAAAGAAACCGTGGACTCCCATCCTTGTCGTCTCTTGTAATAACTGTAAATTATTTACAGCACAGTGACACAAAGAGCGACGCCCACAGAGCTACAGTGGACATCACGGCACAGGCCACAAAGAAACTCAAGGATTAAGACCAAACCCGACTTCATAATCCAGCAAGGCTGCTACTGGTGCCATCAAAGTAAATATGCAGTTTTATTGTTTATAACAGTTCTGTCTTAATTTATTCATATTAAATAAGACAGAGGCAGAGCAGTGTTGGCTTTCTATCAGCATACTTGTTGCTATGCTGTTTGTATAAGATAAATACCACATACAGGGTCGTCATGAATTAGTATTAAAACTAATGTCCAGTGTGCAGCACGGTGGCTTTGTGGTTTTCATCTTACAGCTTTGAGGTTTTACTGGCTGGGCCCTTTCTGTGAAGAGTTAGCATGTTCTCTTGCATGTGTGCGTGACCTGTCCAGGGTGAAGACAGCTGTGAAAGACGAGGAAGAACATAGTGCAGATAATGGACGGATAAGAACGGCTACCAGCTAACAGCCAGGCCGGTGTCATTTTCTGACTTTGAAACTGGAACACGGTCGGTTCTGGTAGGACGGCGTTCCCGGTCTTTACTTCTGAGGTCAGTGGGACACATCGCAAAGATAGAAGACACAACGAGAGACCGAACAGGAGGAACACTAAGTGTTGGAGAAGCGACTTAACCTCCACACCTCTACGGGGAGCCCCTGAGTTAAAAACAGCTAAAATTCCTTTGTGTTGTTTTAATTATTTGCTGTGTTGGCGGAAGTCGTGCTCAACAGAAACACAGGGAGTCCAATAATCTGCATGTTATCAGCCTGAGTACATGGTGTTTGTTCATTACTGTGACCCAGATGAAGATCCATCAGATTTTAAGGCAGAAGACTTTTTAACTCCAAGGGGTTCACATACTTTGTTTTCCCACAGCGGTATGGTAAGTGTCATACATATACAACTAAAGTGAACTGATGGGCCTCATAGAGCTACCCCTCGATCCAAAACCCGATCCAGCTAGTCAGATAAAATCAACTCGATATCGGATCTCGATATCGGAGCTTCATCCCTAAATGAAACTGTAATAATCTTGGAAGTGCTTGAGAAAAAAGGTAAGTCTTCCCTTTTCTTTGTAAACAACCCCCCACCATCACCACCCCATGATGCAACTCATCATCTGATCCAGTATAAACCCAATCAGTTCATCCTTAAAAAAGAATCAGTTTTTTGAACAGAGTCCCGGTCCAGAAGAGAAGTCCTCCGTCAGGGACATAATCCAACACCTCTGTGATGACGTCGTCTTCCGGAGGTTTCTGCTCCTCTGCGCGGTCCCACGTGAATGACACGAGTGTTGGTCCATCAAGACCAGAACAGAGTCTGGAGACGTGGTTTATCACGTGACTGGTCTGAGGGTTGCAGGAGAGCGCCCAGAGGTCCGAACGAGCATCTGGTGTTTGCGTCGTGTTGTGCAGGTGTGTGTGAGTGTGTGAGTCCCGCTACTCCTTGTTGTGGTCCTTGCTCTGCTTCTTCATCTTCATCCTCCGGTTCTGGAACCAGATCTTCACCTGCCGCTCCGTCAGGTTGAGGGCGCGCGCCACCTCGTGCCGCCGGTCCCGGGTGAGGTACATGTTGAAGAGGAACTCCTTCTCCAGCTCCAGCGTCTGGTACTTGGTGTACGGGCAGCGCTTCTTCCTGGAGGAGCGCGCGTGCAGCCAGTTGGCAGAGGGGTCATCTGTGGGGGGGGGGGGGGGGGGGGGGGGGGGGGGGGGGGGAGAGAAACAAAAGTCAGATTATCTTCATTTGTTTCTGTGTTTTATGGCTTTTAGGTGACAATGTCACAATTTGGTGTTGGGAGTTTGGCAGTTGCAGGAGATTCAAAGGGAGAGCAGCAAACCCGAGTCTGCTGCTGCCATAGCAACAGAAACAGAGCTGATAGGCAAAGAACCAAACTGTGAATGTGACAAGGAGGCAAACAGAAACCAAAACAAAACCGGCAGAAATAAAAAAAAAAATGGAGTTGCCGCAGGGCGGCAACACAGGGTGATGACCAGAACTGTCCCTGACAGGACAGTATCTACTGACTGGTTCTGACGGGTCCAGAATGTGGACAGTCGGGACAGATGGGACCAAGGGACGTCAAAGCCAAAAAACAGTTAAGTTAACTGGATCCAGAAAGAAAACAAGAAATACAAAAAAGCAGGACTGAAATCAGGAAAACAACCCTCCCCCACCAAAAAAAAACCAAAAAAAACAAAAGAAGCAAAAAACTAAAGCAAGATTCTAACAGACGAAGCACCAGGAAAACAACCAGATCAGCTTTGTCTCGTCATCAGAAACACGAGGACATGAACGGATCCACGTGTGTTTATCTGATGTCCAGTGTTGTACCTGAACGCGTTTATTGATCCAAAGTTCATGAACTAGTTCATATTTTGTGTGAACGTGAACTGAAATCGCTCTCTTTCCCCTTCACCAGCGGGGAGCGTGAACAAGTTCATTTGGGAAGTTGTGAACGACGCTCTTTCAAAGTTCACGCACGGTCAAAACCAGTCCAGGTTTCCAGCGAACATCATTTAAAATCCACCACAAACGAGCCTGATATGTATCTGAGGAAATCAATCAAACATGGCAACACGGCTGTCACTGCTGTCACGCTAACAATTGCGTCATCAAATGGTTAAAACAAGCAAGACATGAAAGCTACAGTTGGAGCTACATGAAAGCTGGAGGAGCGCCCCGACTCCTGCGGGGGGGGGGAGTGAAATATTGAAATGGGGGGCAAACACATTTGCACCTTAAGTACCTGTTTTTGTCTTATAATAAAGACCATTTGGCAGCAATTTTTTCCTCATATTTTTAATATACTGTAGAGCAGTGGTTCCCAAAGTGTCAGCCGCGGCCCCCTGGTGGCCGTCGAGGTACTACAGGTGGGCCGTGAGAGGTCATTAAAATTAAACTAATATGTTTTTAATTCTCTGTCTTTTTTTAATATATTTTGAATTACTGTAAAATATTCATAACATTATTGCAAAAATATTAAGAAGTAATAAAACAAACCACTTAAGTTATTCTACTGTCATTTTAACTTAATATGACAAGTGTCACCTTATTTGTTGACCCCTTACATTAATATCAGAACACAGCTTCTAGTCCTATATGTTGATCACAGTTGTGATTAAAGGTTTCGGTGGGCTGTGGAGATTTTTCACATTTCAAATTGGGCCTTGGTATTCTGAAGTTTGGGAATGGCTGCTGTAGAGAGAAACTGAAACAGAAATAACAGTTTTACATGGGCTGTCCCTTCAATGCTAACGTGAACCCTGGTTGGTTAAAGATTCTGAATTGTCCCAATAGTTTTCAACAGTTAAAAATGGATAAAATAATTGCCGTTTGTGGTGGTGTAGTATATGGGCAGTGGTAAACATTTTGACAAATAATTGCCCGCAGCAACATTAAAAAAGTATATGAAAAAAATACCTAAAAATGAACTATTTACTTCATTTTTTGAAATGGTGAACTGAACTAGTTCGTGTAGAAAGTGAACTTGCCCAACACTGCTGATGTCAGGGTTAGAGTTAGGGTTAGGGACAGACAAGCACTAACCTGCACGCATGAACCAAGAGGCTACATCTGGTCCCAGAACTGACACCAGTACACGCAGTTCTTTAAATGACCACTAGGGCCTGGATCTAACATATGTGCTGAAGCGTCCTCAGCGCTGGTCTCCATAGACTCCAAAGGTCGTGGTGGCAGCGTAGCTTCTCTCCAAAGTTGGATAATTTTTAACTTTTCACGTGTCAAAGTCTCAGCCAATGAGAATGAAGCACTAGCAGGTTTTGTTTATTTATCCTGAGCACAAACATAATCCTGAGCACATATATCAGCACTTCTAAAAAAGAGGAATCTTCAGTACTAATAATTTAAGAATAATTAAAAAAAAATAGGAGATAGGATCAAATAAGTTCAAGATTATTTAACTATCCATTTACACAAAAAAAAAAATGTTTTGCATCATAAGCTCAGGTATCACAGTTGACATTACATCCCAAACAGGATGAAAATAGATCATAAAATGATAAATAATGGTGTTATATGCTGTTTTAAAGCCCAAGATAAGACGAAGAGGAAAACTGACATTTGTTAGAGTTTATTACTGTAAGAAGGCTGACGAAAATGCAGAGTAAATCAAACAGAGAGGTTGTTTCTGCAGCTAAATAATGTTTTGATCTAAAAATGGGACAGATTATTTACTTCTACGATAGCAAACACACATACACTTAGCAGAGCTATCCACGCTCACTGAGGAAAACGTTTTACATTTTAATTTCTCTTCTGTGATAACAGACACCACTTTTAGATATACTGTCCAAACAAAGCTACAATTCTCTTGTCATGTGATGACCTCCGTAAAGTTTGCATGGGAGCATTTTTTTGTGACAGTTCATTTCATCACCAAAGAAACTGAAGAGAACAGAACCAACTGAGAGAGAGAAAATGAAAGGAAGTCCTGTCTTTCATTGTGGTAACTCGGTTATGAAATGAGAAATCACCACATTGACAGGATTAAAAGGGGCTCTTGAGTTGGGTGGTTCTCTCTAGAGAGATTATGCATTCCTCTTTTTTCTATCATAGCCTCCCTCTACCCCCCCATTTCCAGAGCTGTCAGACCAGTGTAATTAGCAGAGGGCTCTCGTTTTTAAGGCGTTGGCTGGGTTTAGGGCTCAACCTTACCGCTCTTTTCTGCTGAGAACTGAAGCATCTCAGCACTGACATATCTCAGTTACGTGTCTCATGGACAGTTCCAAGATTCCAGTTTCTACATCTACACAGATGTTGTATACTTGCAAATATCTGGAAACCCATTTCCCCCCCTAACCCTGAAGTTTTTTTTAATCCCTAACATATATGTTTTATTGTTCCATTCACATTCACACAGTCAGAGCGATCCGCTCCCGTGGAGACTTTCCTGCCATGCTGTGCTGTGTGAAACACATCAAAGCAGAACAGTGCAACATTTAATTCGGGCACTATTCTACCTTGGGAGACAGTAACAGAGGCATCAGAGGTAGAAACCTAAGCATGAAAGAAGTAGCAGCAGATGGAGGTGCAACAGATGCATAGGGAAAGCATCACTAGAGGGAGCTGGAACAGGGGCATAAAAAGGGTCATATCAGAGGCATAAGAGAGGTAGGAACAGAAGGAGGTAGTTATGGAGGAGTAAAAACTGTAGTAACAGAGGGAGGTAGTAGGCTAATGATTCAATTAAACTATATTTATCAAGCTTCTACTGCAATAAAGAGTGCCTCTAGGCATTATTCAGAGACCTAGAACATGACCCCTGAGCTAATATTAATGGTAAGCAGTGAAGAATCAGTGGCAAGTAAACATTCTCCTACTCGGTGAAAAACCTTAAAGGTAATCAGTGGTAAGGAAAAACTCCCCTTTAAGAAGGAAGAGACCTTGAGCGGGACCTGGATCATCAGGGGGGACCTTCCTGCTGAAGACTAGCCAGGTAAAGGTAGAAAAGAGGAGGGAGATAGGACAGAGAAGATGTGGACAGAGACAGAAGAGGCACAAATAAACAACAAACAGGTGTAAAAGAAGTAACAGAAGAAGGTAGCACCAGAGGCATACGAGAGGTAGAAACAGGGTAGGGGTAGTAAGAGAGGTATAGGAAAAGTAGTCCAGATGGACATACTATCAGAGACATGAGAGGAAGGTACAGAGGGAGTTAGAAACAGAGGCATAAGAGAGGTAGAAACAGAGGCATAAGAGAGGTAGAAACAGAGGCATAAGAGAGGTAGAAACAGAGGCATAAGAGAGGTAGTAACAGAGGCGTAAGAGAGGTAGAAACAGAGGCATAAGAGAGGTAGTAACAGTGGCATAAGAGAGGTAGAAACAGAGGCATAAGAGAGGTAGTAACAGAGGCATAAGAGAGGTAGAAACAGGGCATAAGAGAGGTAGTAACAGCGGCATGAGAGTTGTAGAAGTGGAGTAAGTTAACACAGGAAAGTAGCAACAGATGTAAGAGATATAGGAACAGAGGAACATGGTAAAAGAGGATAAAATTAGTCAAAAGATCACAGGAGAGAAAAAGCCCACTCTCAGAACACCTAGCCAAGAAACCTTGTATCTCCAAAAAGGACAAAGCCCAAGTAACAAGCTGGCTAAAGAAGGTGCCGAAAATAATACCAGGTTTTCAACCACAGCGGTAGGAGAGGCAGAGACTAGCTGGACTGGACATATTATGTACTTTGTTGCTCAGTTTGGGGCACTTGAGATCTTCCACCTCCCTCCTGCAGCAGCAGAAACACTGCAAACACCAGCAGTGATGGTGTCAATGAGGTCAGCACTGCTGTGTGTCACTGGTAGAAACTCTTATCTTTGGTCCTTTTCACACTGCATCTATTCAGGTCAACCCAAAGGGGATCTGGTCATGAATGCAGTTCACTTGGGTCAGTGCCAAGACTGCTGTTGACCAATGACAGCATTGGCTGTTGTCACTAGGGTTGGGAATCGAGAACCGGTTCCTGTAGGGAACCAGTCCCTGTAGAGAACCGGTTCCGTGTGTTTCAATTCCATGGAATCGTTTGGCAGTTTATCCAGCGATTCTCTTATCGATTTTAACTAGCACGAATCTTGCGTAATTTACGCAAGTTACGCACGGTCAATTCCACAAAGCACTTACGTGATTAAGTTACGTCGGTTTAGCACGCGCATTACAGTTGTAAAGAACAATGGCGCCCACCAGGTTCAAACGCTCCAAAGTTTGGCTTCACTTCACCAAAGAAAGATGGCAACAAGGCAACGTGCAGTCATTGTAAAGTGGAGATAACAGCGTCGGGAGGGAACACGGCTAACATGCAGAAAGATTTGCGCACACAACGTGCGATAACGAGTGTCGTGTTTTTGACGCTTCGGACTGATAGATCTCAACCCAGCGGCAGTAGCCAAGCTAAGATCACCTCTGGTAACTCTGGTTAGTAGCTATCCCACTGCCTATGTGCTTCTTTGTAAAACACGCTATAACATTAATGCTATGCTATTAAATGAATGCCTTCTGCATTACATTTAGAAGATGACCGTGACGAGAGAGAGAGAGTCTGGCTGGCTCAGAGGCTGGAAGACATGATTATTTTTCTGCAAAAGAATTGTTAATTCTTCATAGTATTTGCAGATTTGCACTATGCACTGTTCCGTTGTATTTGATAGTATTTATCTTTCTTTGTTATTATTTTTGAGTGCTTAGTGAGCTCATATATCCTTTTAAAAAGGAGATTTTTTTTTATTTCTATTAGGAAAAATCTGTTAGTTAAATGTTACACATTCTTGTGTATTTGCACAGTTACATATTACAACAGTTAACACGTTTTCCAGGCTTTAGGCCTCTTTTGACCTCGCTGTTGAGTTTGTAAGCTCGTGACTTCTAAGTAAAAAAAAAAAAGATTTTGCCCAAATTAGGTTAGATAAGAGAATCGATAAAGAATCGAATTGTCAACAGTATCGATAATGGAATCGGAATCGTAAAATCTTATCAATTCCAATCCCTAGTTGTCACATGGCAGCGTTTGGGCTACAGTGAAAACAACATGCACCAGGATGGACCAACATGTTTGAAAACAATGGTAGAGTTTATTCTCTGCTATTCAATTATGGAGTAAGGTCGCTGTCAAAAAGATGTGTCCATGTTATAAGCATTCGTATTTGTAATGATAAACATTTGTGTGTAAATAAAAAAGTTGTACCCAAAATTCTGCTGTCACACACATGAGTCTGATAAATTATTAGGGTTAGGATTGATTTTATGTGAGTATGAATCTAAAAGCTGTGAGTGCAAAGTCTTGTGAATACAACTCTGATTTCTACGACTACGAGTCTTCACTGTGAATACGAATTCAAGTTTGTGGGTACGAGTCGAAAAACTGTTGAAATGACATCACAGGCAGTTCACAGGGGAAAGCAATCGAACCCCGAAAAATGCGCCGAAGGATAGCTGAAAACATGGACACCGTCGGGGAAGCATCATCATCATCATCATCATCATCATCATCATCAGGGCAGGAATTTCGCGGAGGCCACGGCAGCCATGGCTGTCGTAGCCCTTCATCTTGGCCGTGATGCCCTTCCGAGAATTGGTTGCTTAACAGCCACTGTGGCCTTGGTGCCCTGCCGTCTCCCCTTCCTTCGGCTATCATCAAGTTTGCGCCGTAGTGCCCATCGGTAGGGCTACCTGTATTAAAGCTAAACAACCGGAGCGGAGGTCTGTCCTACTGCGGCATCCATCCATAACTCTACCGCACAGCATCTATTTCCATTAACGTTCTCTCTGTGGGATAAACAGCACAATGATACCACGAAGACGACATTAAAGGTAAGTGTTCAAAAAGCCATCTGTTTTCTGGATCAAATAGCTTGTCAATGAGCATAAGGATGTTAAAGATTGAACCCAGGACTATAAATCGTAATAAATCGCTCCCAACTTTTAATTGATAAAGAGTTGTTAGACTTGGTTGTAGCAGTAGCCTACTAGCCTCCCTGAGGGGGACCTAGCTATCCAACAAGCTAAATCAACACTTCTGTAAATCTTTCTTGTCATATCTTATTGCTATAGCCTACTGAGAATTTTTAATGTTTCAATATCAGACGGAGACTGTCATGTCTCGCTACTGTAGCCTTCTGAGCTATGGTTGCTAAGGCAACCCAAGTAAACGGTCTCCTGCAATCAGCTGTTTTATCGTAAACTAAAGCCTTCAAATAATCCTTTTCTCGCCAAATCAACATCCCTGTTTCTCTTCTATGTGTGCAGCGAAGCTTTGCTTGTTAGTCTTCATTTCATCGCCAAAATCAGGATGCCATTAAATGGAATTCAATTAAAGAGAAAACATCTGTGACTAGAAAACACATCTTAAACTCACGATTGATATATGAATCAACAAGAATTTACAGGCAGGATGACGATGCTGAGATAGATTGATTTAAACTCTGACATTCCTGTTCTATACACGATACACTTCTGAGACTTCAGGTGCGCGAAAGTGAAACCTAAACTCTTTAACACGTATCATTACAGAAATACGCTCCGGGGTGGTTTAAGCACTTGAATAATCAGTAGGCTATGAAAACGTGATAATTTTTTTTTTATTATTTAACATATTCACTGTAAATTTTTTTCCCTCAGAAAGAAGAATGCCAAGACGGGAACGAGTCGAGATGAGTCGCAAAAGAGCTCTGGAAGATGAAGCAAAAAACTGCCAAAAAATGGACACCTACTTCAAAAGGTTATCATGGAAGAGTTAATTGTTAGATTCTTCTTATTTTAGCCTAAGTTTATGTGGTACATTTAGGATATAACATTTGGAAGGAATTAATACCCCTTTTCTGTCGCTCTTCATGTTAAACCAGATATCCATCCATCCATTTTCTATACCCGTTTTATCCTTGAAGGGTCACGGGGATCTGCTGGAGCCTATCCCAGCTGTCTACGGGCGAAAGGCAGGGGTACACCAGATATGTGTTTTGCATATTGGTATGTATGTGTATGTATATAGATCCGTGTGTATACATTGGATATAAATTTTGTTTATTTTTTGGGGGGAATATGTCCATTTAATATTTAGGTTTATTTACAAGAGGTTCTACATGTTTCTAAATTATGGATATGCACATGTGTCAGTGTATATTGATTTATGCATTATTATATATTTTATAAATATATTATATTATATTTATTTTCAGATACATAGATTCATGATAGTGTTAAAATTGTCTATGCTTTAAAAGGTTGTTTTGACATGTCTGGAATGAAGCAATAAAAGGAAATGAAATATATTAACTAGTTGTGCCACTATGATTCATCATAAAACTGTTTTAAAATTTTCAGCCAGTGCAAAAAAGACAGAGAGAGCATAGAGAGGTGGAGGCCAACAGTTTTCCTTATGTGTCTAGGAAGACCCCAGGTTCTCCATCCCCATCATCAGATGGCGATTTAAATTAAATTTATGGCTGTGTAATAACCTGATAAAAGTCAATGACATTGCCTATTTTGTTGTCTGTTTCCCTTTGATAAAAGTCCAAAAGTTGTGGTAGCCTATTAAAAATATCTAAGGTTCTGAATTCAAAAACTGTGTTCTGCCGTTTATTAGCATATATTGTGTTTTTTTAATTATGGCCTTGTTGCCCTGGCATTTGGCCTTTGTGCCCTCAAAAAAAATGCCACTATGAAGGCCAAGTGGCCTTGTCCCTCAAATCACGAAATTCCAGGCCTGATCATTATCACAGGTAAAGTAAATAACACATCCAACATTTATTTATTTTTATTTAGTTGTTTATTTCATGAAATCGTACTGTTTTAAATAATATGAAGTTTATGGACGTTAAGACATTCTGCTTTAGCTTACAAGCTAACCACATGTCAGTTACTGCTTGTGTAACCAAACAATAGAATTAGTCAGAGTCCTGACAGCAGTTTACTATCAATCCAGAATTTATTTATTATATACGAGTATATCTGAGATCAGACACACAAGTGTGGTTTGCATGGGTCCAGACTAGTAATATTAATTAATAATTTAATAATTGAAATTTGTTGTAATAACTTGCATGCTATTGATTGGCATACATTATTTTGCTAAAAATACAAAATTATTTTTTATGTCTGTCCAGCCTATGTGGGATAGAGTACTGTATGTTGGTAAATGTCAACAGTGGCATTTAGCCTAATGCATCAAACTTGTTGTTTACAGGGACCAGTAGCTGCTCAGTTATTGGAACGTCTGAAATCAAGGATTACAAATGTGTTGAATCAACCACACTTAAATTTGGACTATTTACAATACATTGTAAATCAAGAATAAACCGTCCATAGACTTCATATTATTTAAAACAGTACAATTTCATGAAATAAACAACTAAATAGAAATAAATAAATGTTGGATGTGTTATTTACTTTACCTGTGATGATGATGATGATGATGAGGATGATGCTTCCCCGACGGTGTCCATGTTTTCAGCTATTTTTCGGCGCATTTTTCGGGGTTCGATTGCTTTCCCCTGTGAACTGCCTGTGACGTCATTTCAACAGTTTTTCGACTCGTACCCACAAACTTGAATTCGTGTTCACAGTGAAGACTCGTAGTCGTAGAAATTAGAGTTGTATTCACAAGACTTTGCACTCACAGCTTTTAGATTCATACTCACATAAAACCAATCCTAACCCTAATAATTTATCAGACTCATGTGTGTGACAGCAGAATTTTGGGTACAACTTTTTTATTTACACACAAATGTTTGTCATTACAAATACGAATGCTTATAACATGGACACATCTTTTTGACAGCGACCTTACTCCATATTCAATCATTTGTTTCACCCCACAGACTGAAAACACAATGAAAACTGAAAGAAAAAAAAAATTCTACCCTTGTGCAATTTTTGTTTATAGAGGTAGAGTCTCTCATTAAGTCCCTGTTCTTTTTTTTCCTCCTCTGAGTGCCCCCTAGGCAGCTGAAAGAGAAACAGCTCTGTAAACAGGCTCTGGTCCAGTCTGTGGGTGAAGTGATGGACCATCCGGACCCCTCGCTGCCTCCTTGTGATAACTGATGTGCTTTGTAATACTTGATGAAGAGGTTTGGAAGAAAACAGCTGCCGCTGTCATGTGGGTAATACCTCCTGACACCTGTGGGGGCGCCAGAGCGCGGCCCATATGGCGTGGAGGCTTGTCGGGGGGAATCAGGAGCAGATGTGTAAATATCCTCAATGTAGTTCAGGTGTAAATGTCAACAGGAGGAGGATTTCATCTGTTTCATCAATTTCACTGTTAATATTTTACCAGCTGACAAATGTAACAACTGCAGATAACACACATTCATGTTTTCTCTTTTTGTAACACCTGTGGACAAAGAGCAGGTTTGTGTGGAACCCAGCAGCATTGTTTCATACAGATTCTGCTCAAAGTAGACGGATACTGAGTATCTGCTATAGATTCTACATTTTAGTAGTCATAACTCAGCTAAGTAACTTTTTCTCAAATGTTTTCTTTTTCCAGTTAAAGGTTCAGTGATTCCCAGAACAGATTTCAGACCACTTGGACATACTTTCAGTTCAGTTCTTTTCTGTGGCTGATAAAAGTCTCAAAAACAATCAAAGAAAGTCAACAGGTTCACTGTCAATCCAATGATTCCAGTCCACTTCAGTCCACCTCTACATCCGTTATTTTACTGTTGAATCTGAGATGTAGTAATTTCTGATTCCAACAGAAACCTGAAGCCCATCATTTCTTCAATGATGTTATCGTCCTTGTATCAGAGTGTCACTGTGGTCTGACTAGTTAAACATTTCATACTAATCCCTCACAGGGTTTAAGCCTACTCCTTCAAAGGTCTCGTTACAGGATGACACGTGATTTTTTTTCTGAATTAATGTATCTGATGATGTTATACAGGGGTTTTTATTTTCAGTTAAAAAAAGGGGGGAGATGTGATAGGAAAACTAACACAGGACAGAGAAATCTGGATCGTTACTGATCAATTCTCCTGGAAGACCCGACGTCTCAGGATTCCTCTGGTATGTGTCAGTCACTCATTATTGTTCTTTAGGTTTTTTCCTCCTCTGCTGTAACCTCTCTGCTCCTGTTTAAATCTGTTGTGCCATATTGTTTCCACAGTCGCTATCATCATCTGCAGCTGCTGTATGGATTGTCTGGCCTCCTAACCTGCAGTGGAATTAAAGTTCACTGAAATCTAGTCAGTGCCAAGTCTCTAGATATATAGTCATAGAGGCATTGATTAATATAATGATTTTTTTCCCCACAGCACAATGTTCTAGGAGAAATAGTTACCGTACAATCATCCTCCTGTTTGGAGGAATGCTTTCTCCTCTAATTATTTGTCCACTAATGGTTTTTTTTTGTTTTCCTCCAGTGAGCTCAACTACAATATAAAACTATCTGACTGGAGAAATCCTCAGTCTGATTTCATCTCTAAATTCTAAAGCAGTCTAATCCGTGTATCATTCGTTTTTTCCATTTTCAATTGTCAATAGAAAATTTAAAAAATGAAAAATGTTTTATTTCATTTTTCATGTTTTTTAATGTAACACAAAAAAACGAAAAAAATGCCTGGATTTTTGTACTTCAATTTAAGACTTGAATCGAAAATATGAAATTAAAAAATGGGCAACAGGACTGAATTTGTTTTTCATATTTAATTAAAAAAATAAAACGTCCCTTTTTCATTTTTTAATTTTTGATTGACAATTGAAAATGGAAAGAATGAATGATCCACAGATTCAGTCTGATTGTTGCTCCGCCTACGCCACATGCTTCCCTTCTCTGACTGGTTGGATGTCTATCCAATGACGTCCAGAGGGAGTTTCTGCTGCCTACATTGGTACTGAATCAAAATTCAATCCAGAGGAACCAGGCTTATCCTTTGCGTCAAACCGTCTGGATGGCCGGCCAGGCTAAATCCAGACAACTGATCAATGAATCTAATCACAGCAGCTTCTCCAGAAAACCCAGAGTGAGAGGAGAGTTCCACATACAACAACCTGACGAAGACACTTTTGCTTTTGTTTCTAAAGCTCAGCAGGCTGCAGGGATAAGAACACAAGAGACGAGGACGTAAACTGACTTCAGCAGCAGAGGTGGACATGTTTCATGCCTGAGTGGAGACAGTCCTCTGGATGTGACTGAACCAGTTATGAACGTTTATCCGCTCACCTCTGGCCCACATTTGTGACTGATGACACCATTTTATTGCATCAACTAAAACTGGGCCGTTGGAAAAGTTTGGGTCTGGATGATGAGACAATGTCACTGTTGATGAATGAATCATCAGCATCACCATGATGCAAAAATTGGAAGCAGTTTCCTCCATCTTAGCCAGCGTGTAGGAGAGCCAAATGTCATCTCTGGCAAATAAGTGTGTGTTGGTCGGGGTGGGACAGAGAGGATGGGAGGACGCTGGGAGGGGGGTTGTGCTCTTAAGAGCACGGTAAGTGGGTGCTTTGCATTCCTTGGATTTATAATCACTCTGTGGATCATACATTACCCTCAGAATGATTCCAGGACTGTAGCCGTCACCAAACATGACAAACGGGGGCGTGAGGGACGGGGGGAGGCAGCGGCGTACATACAAAATTGTCTCAAGGCGTCACGTTTCTCTTCTAGTGTCACGTTCATTTCCTGACATCACGTTTGTCTCATGGTGTCACGTTTGTCTCATGGTGTCACGTTTGTCTCATGGCGTCACGTTTGTCTCATGGTGTCACGTTTGTCTCATGGCGTCACATTTGTCTCATGGCGTCACGTTTGTCTCATGGTGTCACGTTTGTCTCATGGCGTCACGTTTGTCTCATGGCATCAAGTTTGTCTCATGGCGTCACGTTTGTCTCATGGCGTCACGTTTGTCTAATGGCCTGACGTTTGTCTAATGGCTTCACGTTTGTCTCATGATGCCACGTTTGTCTCATGGTGCCACGTTTGTCTAATGACATCACGTTTGTCTCATGGCGTCACATTTGTCTCATGGCGTCACGTTTGTCTCATGGCGTCACATTTGTCTCATGGCGTCACGTTTCTCTCATGGCGTCACATTTGTCTAATGGCATCACGTTTGTCTCATGGCGTCACGTTTGTCTCATGGTGCCACGTTTGTCTCATGGCATCACATTTGTCTCATGGCGTCAAGTTTGTCTCATGGCATTACGTTTGTCTCATGGCGTCACATTTGTCTAATGGCATCACGTTGGTCTCATGGCGTCACGTTTGTCTCATGGTGCCACGTTTGTCTCATGGCATCACATTTGTCTCACGGCGTCAAGTTTGTCTCATGGCATTACGTTTGTCTCATGGCGTCACGTTTGTCTCATGGCGTCACGTTTGTCTCATGGCGTCACGTTTGTCTCATGGTGCCACGTTTGTCTCATGGCGTCACGTTTGTCTCATGGTGTCACGTTTGTCTCATGGTGCCACGTTTGTCTCTAAGCATCACGTTTGTCTCATGGTGTCACGTTTGGGTCTTAGCGTCCTGGCATCACATTTGTCTACTGGCATCACGTCTGTCTCATAGTGTCAACTTTGTCTCATGGCATCAGGTTTTGTCTCATGGCGTCACGTTTGTCTCATGGTGTCACGTTTGTCTCATAGTGTCACGTTTGTCTCTTAGCGTCTTGTTTGTGTCCTGGTGTCACATTTGTCTCATAGTGTCACGTTTGTCTCTTAGCGTCATGTTTGTGTCCTGGCATTACATTTGTCTACTGGCATCACGTCTATCTCATGGCATCACGTTTGTGCTCTGGTGTCACATTTGTCTACTGGCATCACCTCTGTCTCATGGCTTCACGTTTGTCTCTTAGCATCATGTTTGTGTCCTGGTGTCACGTTTGTGTCCTGGTGTCACCTTTGTCTGATGGCATCACGTTTGTCTCATGATGTCACGTTTGTCTCATGGAGTAACTTTTGTCTCATGGTGTCACATTTGTCTCATAGTGTCACGTTTGTCTCATGGCGTCACCTTTGTCTCATGGTGTCACGTTTGTCTCATGGTGTCATGTTTGTCTCATGGCGTCACGTTTGTCTCTTAGCGTCACGTTTGTGTCCTGGCATCACATTTGTCTACTGGCATAACGTCTGTCTCATAGAGTCACGTTTGTCTCATGGCGTCACCTTTGTCTCATGGTGTCACCTTTGTCTCATGGTGTCACGTTTGTCTCATGGCGTCACGTTTGTCTCTTAGCGTCACGTTTGTGTCCTGGCATCACATTTGTCTTCTGGCATAACGTCTGTCTCATAGTGTCACGTTTGTCTCATGACGTCAAGTTTGTCTCATGGTGCCACGTTTGTCTCATGGCATCACGTTTGTCTCATGGTGTCATGTTTGTCTCATGGCGTCACGTTTGTCTTATGGCGTCAAGTTTGTTTCTTAGTGTCACGTTTGTCTCTTAGTGTCAAGTTTGTCTCCTGGCATCACATTTGTCTACTGGCATCACATTTGTCACATGGTGTCATGTTTGTCTCATAGCGTCACGTTTGTCTCTTATCGTCATGTTTTTGTCCTGGTGTCACATTTCTCTACTGGCATCACATTTGTCTACTGGCATCATGTCTGTCTCATGGTGTCACGTTTGTCTCTTAGTGTCACGTTTGTCTCCTGGTGTTCACGTTTGTCTACTGGCATCACGTCTGTCTCATGGTGTCACGTTTGTCTCTTAGTGTCACGTTTGTCTCCTGGTGTTCACGTTTGTCTACTGGCATCACGTCTGTCTCTTAGCATCACGTTTGTCTCTTAGCGTCATGTTTGTGTCCTGGTGTTCACGTTTGTCTACTGGCATTACGTCTGTCTCATAGTGTCACGTTTGTCTCTTAGTGTCACGTTTGTGTCCTGGTGTCCGTTTGTCTACTGGCATCACGTCTGTCTCATAGTGTCACGTTTGTCTCATGGCGTCACGTGTGTCTCATGGCGTCACGTTTGTCTCATGGCGTCACGTTTGTCTCATGGTGCCACGTTTGTCTCTAGGCGTCACGTCTGTCTCATAGTGTCACGTTTGTCTCATGGTGCCACGTTTGTCTAATGGCATCACGTTTGTCTCATGGCATCACGTTTGTCTCATGGTGCCACGTTTGTCTCATGGCGTCACGTTTGTCTCATGGTGTCACGTTTGTCTCATGGTGTCACGTTTGTCTCATAGTGTCACATTTGTGCCCTGGTGTCACATTTGTCTACTGGCATCACCTCTGTCTCATGGCTTCACGTTTGTCTCTTAGCATCACATTTGTGTCCTGGTGTCACGTTTGTGTCCTGGTGTGACCTTTGTCTCATGGCATCACATTTGTCTCATGATGTCACGTTTGTCTCATGGAGTAACTTTTGTCTCATGGTGTCACATTTGTCTCATAGTGTCACGTTTGTCTCATGGCGTCACCTTTGTCTCATGGTATCACATTTGTCTCATGGTGTCATGTTTGTCTCATGGCGTCACGTTTGTGTCTTAGCGTCACGTTTGTGTCCTGGCATCACATTTGTCTACTGGCATAACGTCTGTCTCATAGTGTCACGTTTGTCTCATGGCGTCACCTTTGTCTCATGGTGTCACCTTTGTCTCATGGTGTCACGTTTGTCTCATGGCGTCACGTTTGTCTCTTAGCGTCACGTTTGTGTCCTGGCATCACATTTGTCTACTGGCATAACGTCTGTCTCATAGTGTCACGTTTGTCTCATGACGTCAAGTTTGTCTCATGGTGCCACGTTTGTCTCATGGCGTCACGTTTGTCTCATGGTGTCATGTTTGTCTCATGGCGTCACGTTTGTCTTATGGCGTCAAGTTTGTTTCTTAGTGTCACGTTTGTCTCTTAGTGTCAAGTTTGTCTCCTGGCATCACATTTGTCTACTGGCATCACATTTGTCACATGGTGTCATGTTTGTCTCATAGTGTCACGTTTGTCTCTTATCGTCATGTTTTTGTCCTGGTGTCACATTTCTCTACTGGCATCACATTTGTCTACTGGAATCACGTCTGTCTCATGGTGTCACGTTTGTCTCTTAGTGTCACGTTTGTCTCCTGGTGTTCACGTTTGTCTACTGGCATCACGTCTGTTTCTTAGCATCACGTTTGTCTCTTAGCGTCATGTTTGTGTCCTGGTGTTCACGTTTGTCTACTGGCATTACGTCTGTCTCATAGTGTCACGTTTGTCTCTTAGTGTCACGTTTGTGTCCTGGTGTCCGTTTGTCTACTGGCATCACGTCTGTCTCATAGTGTCACGTTTGTCTCATGGTGTCAAGTGTGTCTCATGGCGTCACGTTTGTCTCATGGCGTCACGGTTGTCTCATGGTGCCACGTTTGTCTCTAGGCGTCACGTCTGTCTCATAGTGTCACGTTTGTCTCATGGTGCCACGTTTGTCTAATGGCATCACGTTTGTCTCATGGCATCACGTTTGTCTCATGGTGCCAAGTTTGTCTCATGGCGTCACGTTTGTCTCATGGTGTCACGTTTGTCTCATGGTGTCACGTTTGTCTCATAGTGTCACGTTTGTGCCCTGGTGTCACATTTATCTACTGGCATCACCTCTGTCTCATGGCTTCACGTTTGTCTCTTAGCATCACGTTTGTTATCTGGTGTCACGTTTGTGTCCTGGTGTCACCTTTGTCTCATGGCATCACGTTTGTCTCATGATGTCACGTTTTTCTCATGGAGTAACTTTTGTCTCATGGTGTCACATTTGTCTCATAGTGTCACGTTTGTCTCATGGCGTCACCTTTGTCTCATGGTGTCACGTTTGTCTCATGGTGTCATGTTTGTCTCATGGCGTCACGTTTGTCTCTTAGCGTCACGTTTGTGTCCTGGCATCACATTTGTCTACTGGCATAACGTCTGTCTATTAGTGTCACGTTTGTCTCATGGTGTCATGTTTGTCTCATGGTGCCACGTTTGTCTCATGGCGTCACGTTTATCTCATGGTGTCATGTTTGTCTCATGGCGTCACGTTTGTCTTATGGCGTCAAGTTTGTTTCTTAGTGTCACGTTTGTCTCTTAGTGTCAAGTTTGTCTCCTGGCATCACATTTGTCTACTGGCATCACATTTGTCACATGGTGTCATGTTTGTCTCATAGTGTCACGTTTGTCTCTTATCAACATGTTTTTGTCCTGGTGTCACATTTCTCTACTGGCATCACATTTGTCTACTGGCATCACGTCTGTCTCATGGTGTCACGTTTGTCTCATAGTGTCACGTTTGTGCCCTGGTGTTACATTTGTCTACTGGCATCACCTCTGTCTCATGGCTTCACGTTTGTCTCTTAGCATCACGTTTGTTATCTGGTGTCACGTTTGTGTCCTGGTGTCACCTTTGTCTGATGGCATCACGTTTGTCTCATGATGTCACGTTTGTCTCATGGAGTAACTTTTGTCTCATGGTGTCACATTTGTCTCATAGTGTCACGTTTGTCTCATGGCGTCACCTTTGTCTCATGGTGTCACGTTTGTCTCATGGTGTCATGTTTGTCTCATGGCGTCACGTTTGGCTCTTAGCGTCACGTTTGTGTCCTGGCATCACATTTGTCTACTGCCATAACGTCTGTCTATTAGTGTCACGTTTGTCTCATGGTGTCATGTTTGTCTCATGGTGCCACGTTTGTCTCATGGCGTCACGTTTGTCTCATGGTGTCATGTTTGTCTCATGGCGTCACGTTTGTCTCATGGCGTCAAGTTTTGTTTCTTAGTGTCACGTTTGTCTCTTAGTGTCAAGTTTGTCTCCTGGCATCACATTTGTCTACTGGCATCACATTTGTCACATGGTGTCATGTTTGTCTCATAGTGTCACGTTTGTCTCTTATCAACATGTGTTTTTCCTGGTGTCACATTTCTCTACTGGCATCACATTTGTCTACTGGTATCACGTCTGTCTCATGGTGTCACGTTTGTCTCTTAGTGTCACGTTTGTCTCCTGGTGTTCTCGTTTGTCTACTGGCATCACGTCTGTCTCTTAGCATCACGTTTGTCTCTTAGCATCATGTTTGTGTCCTGGTGTTCACGTTTGTCTACTAGCATTACGTCTGTCTCATAGTGTCACGTTTGTCTCTTAGTGTCACGTTTGTGTCCTGGTGTCCGTTTGTCTACTGGCATCACGTCTGTCTCATAGTGTCACGTTTGTCTCATGGCGTCACGTGTGTCTCATGGCGTCACGTTTGTCTCATGGCGTCACGGTTGTCTCATGGTGCCACGTTTGTCTCTAGGCGTCACGTCTGTCTCATAGTGTCACGTTTGTCTCATGGTGCCACGTTTGTCTAATGGCATCACGTTTGTCTCATGGCATCACGTTTGTCTCATGGTGCCAAGTTTGTCTCATGGCGTCACGTTTGTCTCATGGTGTCACGTTTGTCTC
Organism: Hirundichthys speculiger; assembly: GCA_018398805.1. NCBI lineage: Eukaryota > Metazoa > Chordata > Actinopteri > Beloniformes > Exocoetidae > Hirundichthys > Hirundichthys speculiger. Next base: position 226,285 of record JAGFBZ010000239.1, read on the forward strand.
ATGGTGTCACGTTTGTCTCATAGTGTCACGTTTGTGCCCTGGTGTCACATTTATCTACTGGCATCACCTCTGTCTCATGGCTTCACGTTTGTCTCTTAGCATCACGTTTGTTATCTGGTGTCACGTTTGTGTCCTGGTGTCACCTTTGTCTCATGGCATCACGTTTGTCTCATGATGTCACGTTTTTTCTCATGGAGTAACTTTTGTCTCATGGTGTCACATTTGTCTCATAGTGTCACGTTTGTCTCATGGCGTCACCTTTGTCTCATGGTGTCACGTTTGTCTCATGGTGTCATGTTTGTCTCATGGCGTCACGTTTGTCTCTTAGCGTCACGTTTGTGTCCTGGCATCACATTTGTCTACTGGCATAACGTCTGTCTATTAGTGTCACGTTTGTCTCATGGTGTCATGTTTGTCTCATGGTGCCACGTTTGTCTCATGGCGTCACGTTTATCTCATGGTGTCATGTTTGTCTCATGGCGTCACGTTTGTCTTATGGCGTCAAGTTTGTTTCTTAGTGTCACGTTTGTCTCTTAGTGTCAAGTTTGTCTCCTGGCATCACATTTGTCTACTGGCATCACATTTGTCACATGGTGTCATGTTTGTCTCATAGTGTCACGTTTGTCTCTTATCAACATGTTTTTGTCCTGGTGTCACATTTCTCTACTGGCATCACATTTGTCTACTGGCATCACGTCTGTCTCATGGTGTCACGTTTGTCTCATAGTGTCACGTTTGTGCCCTGGTGTTACATTTGTCTACTGGCATCACCTCTGTCTCATGGCTTCACGTTTGTCTCTTAGCATCACGTTTGTTATCTCTGGTGTCACGTTTGTGTCCTGGTGTCACCTTTGTCTGATGGCATCACGTTTGTCTCATGATGTCACGTTTGTCTCATGGAGTAACTTTTGTCTCATGGTGTCACATTTGTCTCATAGTGTCACGTTTGTCTCATGGCGTCACCTTTGTCTCATGGTGTCACGTTTGTCTCATGGTGTCATGTTTGTCTCATGGCGTCACGTTTGGCTCTTAGCGTCACGTTTGTGTCCTGGCATCACATTTGTCTACTGCCATAACGTCTGTCTATTAGTGTCACGTTTGTCTCATGGTGTCATGTTTGTCTCATGGTGCCACGTTTGTCTCATGGCGTCACGTTTGTCTCATGGTGTCATGTTTGTCTCATGGCGTCACGTTTGTCTCATGGCGTCAAGTTTGTTTCTTAGTGTCACGTTTGTCTCTTAGTGTCAAGTTTGTCTCCTGGCATCACATTTGTCTACTGGCATCACATTTGTCACATGGTGTCATGTTTGTCTCATAGTGTCACGTTTGTCTCTTATCAACATGTGTTTTTTCCTGGTGTCACATTTCTCTACTGGCATCACATTTGTCTACTGGTATCACGTCTGTCTCATGGTGTCACGTTTGTCTCTTAGTGTCACGTTTGTCTCCTGGTGTTCTCGTTTGTCTACTGGCATCACGTCTGTCTCTTAGCATCACGTTTGTCTCTTAGCATCATGTTTGTGTCCTGGTGTTCACGTTTGTCTACTAGCATTACGTCTGTCTCATAGTGTCACGTTTGTCTCTTAGTGTCACGTTTGTGTCCTGGTGTCCGTTTGTCTACTGGCATCACGTCTGTCTCATAGTGTCACGTTTGTCTCATGGCGTCACGTGTGTCTCATGGCGTCACGTTTGTCTCATGGCGTCACATTTGTCTCATGGTGCCACGTTTGTCTCTAGGCGTCACGTCTGTCTCATAGTGTCACGTTTGTCTCATGGTGCCACGTTTGTCTAATGGCATCACGTTTGTCTCACAGCATAACGTTTGTCCCATGGTGCCACGTTTGTCTCATGGCGTCACGTTTGTCTCATGGTGTCACGTTTGTCTCATGGTGCCACGTTTGTCTCTAGGCGTCACGTTTGTCTCATTGTGTCACGTTTGGGTCTTAACGTCCTGGCATCACATTTGTCTACTGGCATCACATCTGTCTCATAGTGTCACCTTTGTCTCATGGCATCAGGTTTTGTCTCATGGCGTCACATTTGTCTCATGGTGTCACGTTTGTCTCATAGTGTCACGTTTGTCTCTTAGCGTCATGTTTGTGTCCTGGCATTACATTTGTCTACTGGCACCACATCTATCTCATGGCATCACGTTTGTCTCATGGCTTCACGTTTGTCTCTTAGCATCACATTTGTGTCCTGGTGTCACGTTTGTGTCCTGGTGTCATGTTTGTCTCATGGCATCACGTTTGTCTCATGATGTCACGTTTGTCTCATGGAGTTACATTTGTCTCATGGTGTCACGTTTGTCTCATAGTGTCACGTTTGTCTCATGGCGTCACGTTTGTCTCTTAGCGTCAGGTTTGTGTCCTGGCATCACATTTGTCTACTGGCATAACGTCTGTCTCATAGTGTCACATTTGTCTCATGACGTCAAGTTTGTCTCATGGTGCCACGTTTGTCTCATGGCGTCACGTTTGTCTCATGGTGTCATGTTTGTCTAATGGCATCACATTTGTGTCATGGCGTCACGTTTGTCTTATGGTGCCACGTTTGTCTCTGGGCGTCACGTTTCTCTCATGGAGTTATGTTTGTCTCATGGTGTCACGTTTGTCTCATGGCGTCACGTTTGTCTCATGGCGTCACGTTTGTCTCATGGTGCCACGTTTGTCTAATGGCATCACGTTTGTCTCATGGCGTCACGTTTGTCTCATGGCGTTACGTTTGTCTCATGGTGCCACGTTTGTCTCATGGCATCACGTTTGTCTCATGGCGTCACGTTTGTGTCATGGTGTCACGTTTGTCTCATGGTGCCACGTTTTTCTCTAGGCGTCACGTTTGTCTCATGGTATCACGTTTGTCTACTGGCATCACGTCTGTCTCATAGTGTCACGTTTGTCTCATGGTGCAAACGTTTGTCTCATGGCGTCACGTTTGTCTCATGGTGTCATGTTTGTCTCATGGCGTCACGTATGTCTCATGGCGTCAAGTTTGACTCTTAGTGCCACGTTTGTCTCTAGGCGTCACGTCTGTCTCATAGTGTCAAGTTTGTCTCATGGTGCCACGTTTGTCTAATGGCATCACGTTTGTCTCACGGCATCACGTTTGTCCCATGGTGCCACGTTTGTCTCATGGCGTCACGTTTGTCTCATGGTGTCACGTTTGTCTCATGGTGCCACGTTTGTCTCTAGGCGTCACGTTTGTCTCATTGTGTCACGTTTGGGTCTTAACGTCCTGGCATCACATTTGTCTACTGGCATCACATCTGTCTCATAGTGTCACCTTTGTCTCATGGCATCAGGTTTTGTCTCATGGCGTCACATTTGTCTCATGGTGTCACGTTTGTCTCATAGTGTCACGTTTGTCTCTTAGCGTCATGTTTGTGTCCTGGCATTACATTTGTCTACTGGCATCACGTCTATCTCATGGCATCACGTTTGTCTCATGGTGTCACGTTTGTCTCATAGTGTCACGTATGTGCCCTGGTGTAACATTTGTCTACTGGCATCACCTCTGTCTCATGGCTTCACGTTTGTCTCTTAGCATCACATTTGTGTCCTGGTGTCACGTTTGTGTCCTGGTGTCACGTTTGTCTCATGGCATCACGTTTGTCTAATGGCATCACGTTTGTCTCATGGCGTCACGTTTGTCTCATGGCGTTACGTTTGTCTCATGGTGCCACGTTTGTCTCATGGCATCACGTTTGTCTCATGGCGTCACGTTTGTGTCATGGTGTCACGTTTGTCTCATGGTGCCACGTTTTTCTCTAGGCGTCACGTTTGTCTCATGGTATCACGTTTGTCTACTGGCATCACGTCTGTCTCATAGTGTCACGTTTGTCTCATGGTGCCACGTTTGTCTCATGGCGTCACGTTTGTCTCATGGTGTCATGTTTGTCTCATGGCGTCACGTATGTCTCATGGCGTCATGTTTGACTCTTAGTGCCACGTTTGTCTCTAGGCGTCACGTCTGTCTCATAGTGTCACGTTTGTCTCATGGTGCCACGTTTGTCTAATGGCATCACATTTGTCTCACGGCATCACGTTTGTCCCATGGTGCCACGTTTGTCTCATGGCGTCACGTTTGTCTCATGGTGTCACGTTTGTCTCATGGTGCCACGTTTGTCTCTAGGCGTCACGTTTGTCTCATTGTGTCACGTTTGGGTCTTAACGTCCTGGCATCACATTTGTCTACTGGCATCACATCTGTCTCATAGTGTCACCTTTGTCTCATGGCATCAGGTTTTGTCTCATGGCGTCTCATTTGTCTCATGGTGTCACGTTTGTCTCATAGTGTCACGTTTGTCTCTTAGCGTCATGTTTGTGTCCTGGCATTACATTTGTCTACTGGCATCACGTCTATCTCATGGCATCACGTTTGTCTCATGGTGTCACGTTTGTCTCATAGTGTCACGTATGTGCCCTGGTGTAACATTTGTCTACTGGCATCACCTCTGTCTCATGGCTTCACGTTTGTCTCTTAGCATCACATTTGTGTCCTGGTGTCACGTTTGTGTCCTGGTGTCACGTTTTGTCTCATGGCATCACGTTTGTCTAATGGCATCACGTTTGTCTCATGGCGTCACGTTTGTCTCATGGCGTTACGTTTGTCTCATGATGCCACGTTTGTCTCATGGCATCACGTTTGTCTCATGGCGTCACGTTTGTGTCATGGTGTCACGTTTGTCTCATGGTGCCACGTTTTTCTCTAGGCGTCACGTTTGTCTCATGGTATCACGTTTGTCTCATGGTATCACGTTTGTCTACTGGCATCACGTCTGTCTCATAGTGTCACGTTTGTCTCATGGTGCCACGTTTGTCTCATGGCGTCACGTTTGTCTCATGGTGTCATGTTTGTCTCATGGCGTCACGTATGTCTCATGGCGTCAAGTTTGACTCTTAGTGCCACGTTTGTCTCTAGGCGTCACGTCTGTCTCATAGTGTCACGTTTGTCTCATGGTGCCACGTTTGTCTAATGGCATCACATTTGTCTCACGGCATCACGTTTGTCCCATGGTGCCACGTTTGTCTCATGGCGTCACGTTTGTCTCATGGTGTCACGTTTGTCTCATGGTGCCACGTTTGTCTCTAGGCGTCACGTTTGTCTCATTGTGTCACGTTTGGGTCTTAACGTCCTGGCATCACATTTGTCTACTGGCATCACATCTGTCTCATAGTGTCACCTTTGTCTCATGGCATCAGGTTTTGTCTCATGGCGTCACATTTGTCTCATGGTGTCACGTTTGTCTCATAGTGTCACGTTTGTCTCTTAGCGTCATGTTTGTGTCCTGGCATTACATTTGTCTACTGGCATCACGTCTATCTCATGGCATCACGTTTGTCTCATGGTGTCACGTTTGTCTCATAGTGTCACGTATGTGCCCTGGTGTAACATTTGTCTACTGGCATCACCTCTGTCTCATGGCTTCACGTTTGTCTCTTAGCATCACATTTGTGTCCTGGTGTCACGTTTGTGTCCTGGTGTCACGTTTGTCTCATGGCATCACGTTTGTCTCATGATGTCACGTTTATCTCATGGAGTTACATTTGTCTCATGGTGTCACGTTTGTCTCATAGTGTCACGTTTGTCTCATGGCGTCACCTTTGTCTCATGGTGTCACACGTTTGTCTCATGGTGTCACGTTTGTCTCACGGTGTCACGTTTGTCTCTTAGCGTCAGGTTTGTGTCCTGGCATCACATTTGTCTACTGGCATAACGTCTGTCTCATAGTGTCACATTTGTCTCATGACGTCAAGTTTGTCTCATGGTGCCACGTTTGTCTCATGGCGTCACGTTTATCTCATGGTGTCACGTTTGTCTAATGGCATCACATTTGTCTCATGGCGTCACGTTTGTCTCATGGTGCCACGTTTGTCTCAGGGTGTCACGTTTCTCTCATGGAGTTATGTTTGTCTCATGGTGTCACGTTTGTCTCATGGCGTCACGTTTGTCTCATGGCGTCACGTTTGTCTCATGGTGCCACGTTTGTCTAATGGCATCACGTTTGTCTCATAGCGTCACGTTTGTCTCATGGCGTTACGTTTGTCTCATGGTGCCACGTTTGTCTCATGGCATCACGTTTGTCTCATGGTGTCACGTTTGTCTCATGGTGCCACGTTTGTCTCTAAGCGTCACGTTTGTCTCATGGTGTCAGGTTTGTCTCATGGCGTCACGTGTGTCTCATTGCGTCACGTTTGTCTCATGGCGTCACGTTTGTCTCATGGTGCCACGTTTGTCTCTAGGCGTAACGTTTGTCTCATAGTGTCACGTTTGTCTCATGGTGCCACGTTAATCTAATGGCATCACGTTTGTCTCATGGCATCACGTTTGTCTCACGGTGCCACGTTTGTCTCAGGGCGTCACGTTTGTGTCATGGTGTCACGTTTGTCTCATGGTGCCACGTTTTTCTCTAGGCGACACGTTTGTCTCATGGTATCACGTTTGTCTACTGGCATCACGTCTGTCTCATAGTGTCACGTTTGTCTCATGGTGCCACGTTTGTCTAATGGCATCACGTTTGTCTCTTAGTGTCACGTTTGTCTCTTAGTGTCAACTTTGTCTCCTGGCATCACATTTGTCTACTGGCATCACGTCCATCTCATGGCGCCACGTTTGTCTCATGGCGTCACGTTTGTCTCATTGTACCTTGTTTGTATTCTGGTGTCACGTTCGTCTCATAGTGTCACGTTTGTCTCTAAGCGTCATGTTTGTGTCCTGGTGTCACATCTGTCTACTAGCATCACGTTTGTCTCTTAGCGTCATGTTTGTGTCCTGGCATCATGTCTGTGTCTCTTAGCATTACGTTTTGTTTCTTAGCTTCACGTTTGTGTCCTGGTGTCATGTTTGTCCACTGGCATCACGTCTTTCTCATAGTGTCACGTTTGTCTTTTAGCGTCATGTTTGTCTCTTAGCGTCACATTTGTCTCCTGAAATCACGTCTGTCTCATGGCGTCACGTTTGTTTCTTAGCGTCATGTTTGTGTGCTGGTTTCACATTTGTCTACTGGCATCACATTTGTCTACTGGCATCACTTCTGTCTCATGGCGTCACGTTTGTCTCTTAGCGTCACGTTTGTGTCCTGGTTTCACGTTTGTCTACTGGCATCACGTTTGTCTCTTAGCGTCATGTTTGTGTGCTGGTTTCACATTTGTCTACTGGCATCACATTTGTCTACTAACATCACATCTGTCTCATAGTGTCACGTCTGTCTCTTAGCATCACGTTTGTGTCCTGGTGTCACGCTTGTCCACTGGCATCATATTTGTCTACTGGCATCACGTTTGTCTCATGGTGTCACGTCTGTCTCATAGTGTCACGTTTGTCTTTTAGCGTCATGACTTTGTCCTGGTGTCACATTTCTCTACTGGCATCACATTTGTCTACTGGCATCACGTCTGTCTCATGGTGTTACATTTGTTTCTTAGTGTCATGTTTGTGTCCTGGTGTCACGTTTTTCTACTGGCACCAAGTCTGTCTCATAGTGTCACTTTTGTCTCTTAGCGTAACATTTGTCTCTTAGCGTCATGTTTGTGTCCTGGTGTTCACGTTTGTCTACTGGGATCACGTCTGGCACATAGTGTTACGTTTGTCTCTTAGCGTCACGTTTGTGTCCTGGTGTCCATTTGTCTACTGGCATCACGTCTGTCTCATAGTGTCACGTTTGTCTCATGGCGTCACGTTTGTCTCATGGCGTCACATTTGTCTCATGGCGTCATGATTGTCTCATGGTGTCACGTTTGTCTCATGGTGTCACGTTTGTCTCATGGCGTCACGTTTGTCTCATGGCATCACGTTTGTCTACTGGCATCACGTCTGTCTCATGGTGTCACGTTTGTCTAATGGTGTTACATTTGTGTCATGGCGTCATGTTTGTCTTATAGGGTCATGTTTGTCTCATGGCATCACGTTTGTCTCATGGTGTCACATTTGTCTCATGGCGTCACGTTTGTCTCATGGTGCCACGTTTGTCTGATTGCATCACGTTTGTCTCATGGCGTCACGTTTGTCTCATGGCATCACATTTGTCTCATGGTGGCACGTTTGTCTCTTAACGTCACGTTTGTTTCATGGCGTCACGTTTGTCTCATGGTGCCACGTTTGTCTAATGGCATCACTTTTGTCTCATGGCGTCACGTTTCTCTCATGGTGTTATGTTTGTCTAATGGCGTTACATTTGTCTCATGGCGCCACGTTCGTCTAATGGCGGCTCATTTGTCTCATAGTGTCACGTTTGTCTCATGGTGCGACGTTTGTCTCTAGGCGTCACGTTTGTCTCATAGTGTCACGTTTGTCTCATAGTGTCACGTTTGTCTCATGGTGCCACGTTTGTCTAATAGTGTCACGTTTGTCTCTTAGCGTCATGTTTTTGTCCTGGTGTCACATTTGTCTACTGGCATCACATTTGTCGACTGGCATCACGTCTGTCTCATGGTGTCACGTTTGTCTCTTAGTGTCATGTTTGTGTCCTGGTGTCACATTTGTCTACTGGCATCACGTTTGTCTAGTGGCATCACGTCTGTCTCATAGTGTCACATTTGTCTCTTAGCGTCACGTTTGTCTCTTAGCGTCATGTTTGTCTCCTGGTGTTCACGTTTGTCTACTGGCATCACGTCTGTCTCATAGTGTCACGTTTGTCTCATGGCGTCACGTTTGTCTCATAGCTTCACATTTATCTCATGGCGTCATGATTGTCTCATGGTGTCATGTTTGTCTCATGGCGTCACGTTTGTGTCATGGCATCACGTTTTGTCTACTGGCATCACGTCTGTCTCATAGTGTCACGTTTTGTCTCATGGTGTCCCATTTGTCCCATGGCGTCATGTTTGTCTTATGGGGTCACGTTTGTCTCATGCCATCACGTTTGTCTCATGGTGTCACGATTGTCTCATGGTGCCACATTTGTCTCATGGTTCCACGTTTGTCTAAGGGGATCACTTTTGTCTCATGGCGTCACGTTTGTCTCATGGTGCCACGTTTGTCTCATGGTGCCACGTTTGTCTCTAGGCGTCACGTTTGTCTGATAGTGTCACGTTTGTCTCATGGTGCCACGTTTGTCTAATGGCATCACGTTTGTCTCATGGTGCCACGTTTGTCTCATGGCGTCACGTTTGTCTCATGGTGTCACGTTTGTCTCATGGTGCCACGTTTGTCTCTAGGCGTCTCGTTTGTCTCATGGTGTCACGTTTGGGTTTTAGCGTCCTGGCATCACATTTGTCTACTGGCATCACGTCTGTCTCATAGCGTCAACTTTGTCTCATGGCATCAGGTTTTGTCTCATGGCGTCAAGTTTGTCTAATGGTGCCACGTTTGTCTCATGGCGTCACGTTTGTCTCATGGTATCACGTTCGTCTCATGGTGCCACGTTTGTCTCTAGGCGTCACGTTTGTCTCATGGTGTCACATTTGGGTCTTAGCGTCCTGGCATCACATTTGTCTACTGGCATCACGTCTGTCTCATAGTGTCACCTTTGTCTCATGGCATCAGGTTTTGTCTCATGGCATCACGTCGATCTCATGGCATCACGTTTGTCTCATGGTGTCACGTTTGTCTCATAGTGTCACGTTTGTGCCCTGGTGTCACATTTTTTCTACTGGCATCACCTCTGTCTCACGGCTTCACGTTTGTCTCTTAGCATCACGTTCGTGTCCTGGTGTCACGTTTGTGTCCTGGTGTCACGTTTGTCTCATGGCATCACGTTTATCTCATGATGTCACGTTTGTCTCATGGAGTTACGTTTGTCTCATGGTGTCACGTTTGTCTCATAGTGTCACGTTTGTTTCATGGCGCCACCTTTGTCTCATGGTGTCACGTTTGTCTCATGGCGTCACGTTTGTCTCTTAGCGTCACGTTTGTGTACTGGCATCACATTTGTCTACTGGCATAACGTCTGTCTCATAGTGTCACGTTTGTCTCATGGCGTCACCTTTGTCTCATGGTGTCACGTCTGTCTCATGGTGTCACGTTTGTCTCATGGTGTCACGTTTGTCTCATAGTGTCACGTTGTTTCATGGCGCCACCTTTGTCTCATGGTGTCACGTTTGTCTCATGGCGTCACGTTTGTCTCTTAGCGTCACGTTTGTGTCCTGGCATCACATTTGTCTACTGGCATAACGTCTACCTCATGGCGTCACGTTTGTCTCATGGCGTCACGTTTGTCTCATGGTACCTTGTTTGTATTCTGTTGTCATGTTTGTCTCATAGTGTCACGTTTGTCTCTAAGCGTCATGTTTGTGTCCTAGTGTCACATTTTTCTACCAGCATCATGTTTGTCTCTTAGCATCACGTTTATGTCCTGGCATCATATTCTGTCTCTTAGCATCACGTTTGTTTCTTAGCGTCACGTTTGTGTCCTGGTGTCATGTTTGTCTACTGGTATCACGTCTGTCTCATAGTGTCACATTTGTCTCTTAGCTTCATGTTTGTCTCTTAGCGTCACATTTGTCTCCTGGCATCACGTCTGTCTCATGGCATCACGTTTGTCTCTTAGCGTCAAGTTTGTATCCTGGTGTCACGTCTGTCTCATGGCGTCACGTTTGTCTCTTAGCGTCACATTTATCTCTTAGCGTCACATTTATCTACTGGCATCACGTCTGTCTCATAGTGTCACATTTGTCTCTTAGCGTAACGTTTGTCTTTTAGTGTCACGTTTGTCTCCTGTCAAGACATTTGTCTACTGGCATCACGTCTGTCTCTTAGCATCACGTTTTTCTCTTAGCGTCATGTTTGTTTCCTGGTGTCACGTTTGTCTACTGGCATCACGTCTGTCCCATGGTGTCACGTTTGTCTCTTAGTGTGACGTTTGTGTCCTGGTGTCACGTTTGTCTACTGGCATCACATTTGTCTACTGGAATCACGTTTGTATCATGGAGTTACGTTTGTCTCATGGTGTCACGTTTGTCTCATAGTGTCACGTTTGTCTCATGGCGTCACCTTTGTCTCATGGTGTCACGTTTGTCTCATGGTGTCACGTTTGTCTCTTGGCGTCACGTTTGTCTCTTAGCGTCACGTTTGTGTCCTGGCATCACATTTGTCAACTGGCATAACGTCTGTCTCTTACTGTCACGTTTGTCTTATGGTATCACGTTTTGTCTCATGGTGTCACGTTTGTCTCATGGCGTCACGTTTGTCTCTTAGCGTCACGTTTGTGTCCTGGCATCACATTTGTCTACTGGCATCACATCTGTCTCATAGTGTCACATTTGTCTCTTAGCGTAACGTTTGTCTTTTAGTGTCACGTTTGTCTCCTGTCAAGACATTTGTCTACTGGCATCACGTCTGTCTCTTAGCATCATGTTTTTCTCTTAGCGTCATGTTTGTTTCCTGGTGTCACGTTTGTCTACTGGCATCACGTCTGTCCCATGGTGTCACGTTTGTCTCTTAGTGTGACGTTTGTGTCCTGGTGTCACGTTTGTCTACTGGCATCACATTTGTCTACTGGAATCACGTTTGTATCATGGAGTTACGTTTGTCTCATGGTGTCATGTTTGTCTCATAGTGTCACGTTTGTCTCATGGCGTCACCTTTGTCTCATGGTGTCACGTTTGTCTCATGGTGTCACGTTTGTCTCTTGGCGTCACGTTTGTCTCTTAGCGTCACGTTTGTGTCCTGGCATCACATTTGTCAACTGGCATAACGTCGTCTGTCTCTTACTGTCACGTTTGTCTTATGGTATCACGTTTGTCTCATGGTGTCACGTTTGTCTCATGGCGTCACGTTTGTCTCTTAGCGTCACGTTTGTGTCCTGGCATCACATTTGTCTACTGGCATCACGTCTGTCTCATAGTGTCACATTTGTCTCTTAGCGTAACGTTTGTCTTTTAGTGTCACGTTTGTCTCCTGTCAAGACATTTGTCTACTGGCATCACGTCTGTCTCTTAGCATCATGTTTTTCTCTTAGCGTCATGTTTGTTTCCTGGTGTCACGTTTGTCTACTGGCATCACGTCTGTCTCATGGTGTCACGTTTGTCTCTTAGTGTGACGTTTGTGTCCTGGTGTCACGTATGTCTACTGGCATCACATTTGTCTACTGGCATCACGTTTGTATCATGGAGTTACGTTTGTCTCATGGTGTCACGTTTGTCTCATAGTGTCACGTTTGTCTCATGGCGTCACCTTTGTCTCATGGTGTCACGTTTGTCTCTTGGCGTCACGTTTGTCTCTTAGCGTCACGTTTGTGTCCTGGCATCACATTTGTCTACTGGCATAACGTCTGTCTCATACTGTCACGTTTGTCTTATGGTATCACGTTTGTCTCATGGTGTCACGTTTGTCTCATGGCGTCACGTTTGTCTCTTAGCGTCACGTTTGTGTCCTGGCATCACATTTGTCTACTGGCATAACGTCTGTCTCATAGTGTCACGTTTGTCTCATGACGTCACGTTTGTCTCATGGTGTCATGTTTGTCTCATGGTGTCACGTTTGTCTCATGGCGTCAAGTATGTTTCTTAGTGTCACGTTTGTCTACTGGCATCACATTTGTCTACTGGCATCACGTTTGTCTCTTGGTGTCGCGTTTGTCTCATAGTGTCACGTTTGTCTCTCTTAGCGTCATGTTTGTGTCCTGGTGTCACATTTGTCTAATGGCATCACATTTGTCTACTGGCATCACGTCTGTCTCATGGCGTCACGTTCGCTCTCAGTGTCACGTTTGTGTCCTGGTGTCACGTTTGTCTACTGGCATCACGTCTGTCTCATAGTGTCACATTTGTCTCTTAGCGTCAAGTATGTGTCCTGGTGTCACGTTTGTCTCATGGCGTCACGTTTGTCTCTTAGCGTCATGTTTGTGTGCTGGTGTCTCATTTGTCTACTGGCATCACATTTTTCTGCTGGCATCACGTCTGTCTCATGGCGTCATGTTTGTCTCTTAGCGTCCTGTTTGTGTGCTGGTGTCACATTTGTCTACTGGCATCACATTTTTCTACTGGCATCACGTCTGTCTCATAGTGTCACATTTGTCTCTTAGCGTAACGTTTGTCTTTTAGTGTCACGTTTGTCTCCTGTCAAGGCATTTGTCTACTGGCATCACGTCTGTCTCTTAGCATCACGTTTTTCTCTTAGCGTCATGTTTGTTTCCTGGTGTCACGTTTGTCTACTGGCATCACGTCTGTCTCATGGTGTCACGTTTGTCTCTTTGTGTGACGTTTGTGTCCTGGTGTCACGTTTTTCTACTGGCATCACATTTGTCTACTGGCATCACGTTTGTCTCATGGAGTTACGTTTGTCTCATGGTGTCACGTTTGTCTTATAGTGTCACGTTTGTCTCATGGCGTCACCTTTGTCTCATGGTGTCACGTTTGTCTCATGGTGTCACGTTTGTCTCTTGGCGTCACGTTTGTCTCTTAGCGTCACGTTTGTGTCCTGGCATCACATTTGTCTACTGGCATCACGTCTGTCTCTTAGCATCACGTTTTTCTCTTAGCGTCATGTTTGTTTCCTGGTGTCACGTTTGTCTACTGGCATCACGTCTGTCTCATGGTGTCACGTTTGTCTCTTTGTGTGACGTTTGTGTCCTGGTGTCACGTTTTTCTACTGGCATCACATTTGTCTACTGGCATCACGTTTGTCTCATGGAGTTACGTTTGTCTCATGGTGTCACGTTTGTCTTATAGTGTCACGTTTGTCTCATGGCGTCACCTTTGTCTCATGGTGTCACGTTTGTCTCATGGTGTCACGTTTGTCTCTTGTCGTCACGTTTGTCTCTTAGCGTCACGTTTGTGTCCTGGCATCACATTTGTCTACTGGCATAACGTCTGTCTCATAGTGTCACGTTTGTCTCATGACGTCACGTTTGTCTCATGGTGTCATGTTTTTTGTCTCATGGCGTCACGTTTGTCTCATGGCGTCAAGTTTGTTTCTTAGTGTCACTTTTGTCTCCTGTCAAGACATTTGTCTACTGGCATCACGTCTATCTCATAGTGTCACATTTGTCTCTTAGTGTGACGTTTGTGTCCTGGTGTCACGTTTGTCTACTGGCATCACATTTGTTTACTGGCATCACGTTTGTCTCTTGGTGTCACGTTTGTCTCATAGTGTCACGTTTGTCTCTTAGCGTCATGTTTGTGTCCTGGTGTCACATTTGTCTAATGGCATCACATTTGTCTACTGGCATCACGTCTGTCTCATGGCGTCATGTTTGTCTCTCAGTGTCATGTTTGTGTCCTGGTGTCACGTTTGTCTACTGGCATCACGTCTGTCTCATAGTGTCACATTTGTCTCTTAGCGTAACGTTTGTCTCTTAGCGTCACGTTTGTCTCCTGTCATCACATTTGTCTACTGGCATCACGTCTGTCTCATGGCGTCACGTTTGTCTCTCAGTGTCACGTTTGTGTCCTGGTGTCACGTTTGTCTACTGGCATCACGTCTTTCTCATAGTGTCACGTTTGTCTCTTAGCGTCACGTTTGTGTCCTGGCATCACGTCTGTCTCTTAGCATCACGTTTGTCTCTTAGCATCATGTTTGTGTCCTGGTGTCACGTTTGTCTACTGGCATCATGTCTGTCTCATAGTGTCACGTCTGTCTCTTAGCATGACGTTTGTCTCTTAGCGTCATGTTTGTGTCCTGGCATCATGTCTGTCTCCTAGCATCACATTTGTTTCTTAGCGTCACTTTTGTGTCCTGGTGTCACGTTATTCTACTGGCATCACGTCGGTCTCATAGTGTCACGTTTGTCTCTTAGCGTCACGTTTGTGTCCTGGTGTCACATTTGTGTCCTGGTGTCACATTTGTGTCCTCGTGTCACATTTGTGTCCTGGTGTCACATTTGTCTACTGGCATTACGTCTGTCTCTTAGCATCACGTTTGTCTCTTAGCGTCATGTTTGTGTCCTGGTGTCACGTTTGTCTACTGGCATCACGTCTGTCTCATAGTGTCACGTTTGTCTCTTAGCGTCACGTTTGTGTCCTGGTGTCACATTTGTCTACTGGCATCACGTCTGTCTCTTAGCATCACGTTTGTCTCTTAGCGTCACGTTTGTGTCCTGGTGTCACATTTGTCTACTGGCATCACGTCTGTCTCTTAGCATCACGTTTGTCTCTTAGTGTCATGTTTGTGTCCTGGTGTCACGTTTGTCTACTGGCATCAGGTCTGTCTCATAGTGTCACGTTTGTCTCTTAGCGTCACGTTTGTGTCCTGGTGTCACGTTTGTCTACTGGCATCACGTCTGTCTCATAGTGTCACGTTTGTCTCTTAGCGCACGTTTGTATCCTGGTGTCACGTTTGTCTCATGGCATCAGATTTGTCTAACTGGTTTGCATGTGTCTCTGACTGGTTTGTTTGTATCTCTTAGAGGTTTGTTTATATCTCTGACTGGTTTTTATGTATGTCTGACAGGTTTGTATGTATCTTACTGGTTTGTATATATCTCTGACTAGTTTATATGTGTCTCTTTCTGGTTTTTGTGTGTCTCTGACTGGTTTGTATGTGTCTTTAACTGATTTGTATGTGTCTTTAACTGGTTTGTGTGGCTTTGTACATGTCTCTAGTATGTGTCTGACTGATTTGTATGTGTCTTTAACTGGTTTGTATGGCTTTGTACATGTCTCTAGTATGTGTCTGACTGGTTTGTATGTGTCTTTTTTTGGTTTGCATGCGTCTCTGACTGGTTTGTGTGGCTTGTACATGTTTCTTGACTGTCTTTGACTGGTTTGTATGTGTCTTTATTTGATTTGTGTGTCTCTGACTGGTTTGTATGTGTCTTTAACTGGTTTGTGTGGCTTTGTACATGTCTCTTGTGTGTGTCTAACTGGTTTCTATGTGTCCCTGACTGGTTTATATGAATCTCTGATTGGTTTGTATGTGTCTTTAACTGATTTGTGTGTCTCTGACTGGCTTGTATGTGTCTCTGACTGGTTTGTATGTGTCTCTGACTGGTTTGTATGTGTCTCTGACTGGCTTGTACGTGTCTCTGACTGGCTTGTATGTGTCTCTGACTGGTTTGTATGTGTCTTTGACTGGTTTGTATGTGTCTTTAACTGGTTTTTGTGGCGTGTACATGTCTCTTGTATGTGTCTGGCTGGTTTGTATGTGTCCCTGACTGGTTTATATGAATCTCTGACTGGTTTGTATGAATCTCTGACTGGTTTGTATGAATCTCTGACTGGATTGTATTTGTCTCTGACTGGTTTGTATGAATCTCTGACTGGTTTGTATGTGTCTCTGACTGGTTTTGTGTGTCTCTGACTGGTTTGTATGTGTCTCTGACTGGTTTGTATGAATCTCTGGCTGGATTGTATTTGTCTCTGACTGGTTTTGTGTGGCGTGTACATGTTTCTAACTGGTTTGTTTGGCTCTTGCATGTCTCTAACTGGTTAATGATTGTCTTTACCTGGATGTACATCTCCCTGACTGGTTTGTATGTGTCCCTGAGTGGTTTATATGAATCTCTGACTGGTTTGTATGAATCTCTGACTGGTTTGTATGTGTCTCTGACTGGTTTGTATGAATCTCTGACTGGATTGTATTTGTTTCTGACTGGTTTGTGTGGAGTGTACATGTTTCTAACTGGTTTGTTTGGCTCTTGGATGTCTCTAACTGGTTAGTGATTGTCTTTACCTGGGTGTACATCTCCCTGACTGGTTTGTATGTGTCCCTGAGTGGTTTATATGAATCTCTGACTGGTTTGTATGAATCTCTGACTGGTTTGTATGTGTCTCTGACTGGTTTGTATGAATCTCTGACTGGATTGTATTTGTTTCTGACTGGTTTGTGTGGAGTGTACATGTTTCTAACTGGTTTGTTTGGCTCTTGCATGTCTCTAACTGGTTAGTGATTGTCTTTACCTGGGTGTATGTCTCCCTGACTGGTTTGTGTGTGTCTCTGACTGGTTTGTGTGCCAACCTAGATGAATTCATAGAAACAGTGACCAAAATGGCAACAAAACCAATATCCCGTCGCAGCTCTTTCCCCCTCTCTCCCTTTGCAATTTCACCCTAATAGTCCCAGAAATTGACCTCACATATATCCCGAAGGCGTGTTATTACATTTCCCTGTCGTATTTCTTCTGCCCCCGCCCCCGATCCAACCAAACCCCTCACCCCCCCTCTCCCTTCCACCAACGGCAATGTGCCAATTAATGGGCTTGTTCATCCAGCGTTAGAACTTAATAAACTTGGGGGGTAATAACTTTCTGGCCGTACCTGCCAGCAGCACAAAGAGAGGAGTGTAATCTTGTGGTTTATTCTGGATGGTCGCCCAGCAGCTCAAACACAAAGAGAAATCTGTAGCTGGATGAAAGGTGTGATTCCAGCCATGTTATTTAGTCGGTGGCCGGTCTGAATAAACAGGGTCAGAATCCATCCTGCTGTTCACATACATCATGCAGACCTTTATATCATCTGGGTTTTTTCTTCCTAGAAGCTGAATCAGGTCTGTATTCAAACAGAGCAGGAAACCCTCGACTACTGGAACCTTTACTGGATCACATTTTCAGGCTTTGAAGGACAGTATTATCGTGTTAGAAAAGAAATCTGTTGGGAACTTTTCCCCACATGCAAACATAGAGGGGCTGAGTGATCTGTTTTGGCTATTTCTTTAACACTAGCTAGTTTATGAGAACAAAACATCAAATTAGTGTTGAAAAAAAAACAATTGAAAAACTGAGAATTTGGAATTCTAGCAATACCAATATTTAGTGATATACAACAAGTTCATAAAGCCAAAACTCCCAGAGGAATTTGACTTCTGTTTAAATATACATCCCCTTTTACGAACACGTCTGACATGTATAATCATAATATAAATGTGAGCCACATGGAGCTTTACGCGCTGAAAGTGATTCCTAACCACATAACCTGTGCCGTTCCAGCTTTTTGTCCCATTATTAAGACTTTTTTTATGTAGCACTGTGTTAGATTTCTAGACAAACTGAGACCATTTTTCTTATAAAGACTTAATGAAACTCTAATCAAGTTTACTATAAATATAGTCGCAAACAATCCTTCTAAAAGCATGAAATTAACAGTTAGTGCACAACAGAGGTGCAGGACGTTTGCTCATTACATCTGACTGTTAACTGCACCATTTTCTGACGTTTTACAAAGTTAAACCACCAGGAAGCTTTCAGTGAAAAGTTTCCATCTACCTACGCATCTGTAAAAGGATGCATCTTAATTTTAGAATCATAAACCTGACCTCAGTATTCTTCCTAAATGTCACGGAGACGTTTGCATCCTCAGACATGGGAAAGCAGATCTGGTGCCCAACCAGAACCTAAAACCAGCAGATGTTTGCAAACAAGGATGTGAAAAAACTTGAGCATGCTCCATGTTTGGTGTGTGTTGACTAATGTTACCACAGCAGAGAAAACTGAAGGAGTCCCTGTTTGCATCACAGAATAAAGGCTCCAGTTTAACTGGTTCCACCAGTATCTTCTCCAAAAATGGCAAACATTATAGTTCTGGTATTTGACAGTTTGGATTCCCTTGAAAACAGTTTCTTAAATGTTGATGACTTGAGTGTCCTGACCAGCATTCCTCATTGCTTTCCTCTTTGATACCAGGAATTAGTCTGGCTCATCTGGATTGGACCAGGATGCAGAAGAAGTTGCCTCTGGACGTCACTGGATAGACATCCAACCAATCAGAGAAAGGAATCATGTGATGTAGACGGAGTGATGTAGACGGAGTAACAACCAGACTAGTGTCATCTAAAATGCCTGCAGTGGAGCAGGAACACTGGTGAATGACTGAAAACCTTGTTGGTCCAAGGTGTTATCAACAATTCAGGACACAACCTTTTTAATTTAATAGCAGCTCTTGGAAAGGCTAGAGCAGAAGCCCCCCCACCCCACCCCCCCCCACCCCCCATCCCCCCATCCCCTCCAAACTCTGGACCGGTCCAAACTCTGGTAACTAAGCTAAACTGATGTCTGCTGGTCTTCCAGACACAAAACCTGCATCAGTCTCGTCACATCACTCTGAGAACAGAAATGAACACTCCTAAAATTTAGAAGTGTTCAGAAATCAAAGCTATAACTGTAACAAACTTTTCACTGTAAAAAAAGGCCAGATTTTACTGTAAAGTGTGGAAGAAACTAATGCCTTTAATGTGTTTTTACATCCCAAATCCTTTGAAAAAGAACATGAAACTGAGGGATCATGTTAAGATGATTTTGTTTCTTTAACATGCAGTCAGACAGTCAAAATGTTCAACCAAAAAACTAATTTCTAAGCAAATGATACAAACTGGAATCAAGTCACATTTTAGTTTTGCACACCATCTTTTAAGTTAGCTCACAAACGTTAATTTTTTTTTTTTTTAAGTCAACAACTTTACATATTTCTTATAAGAAAACATGATTGTATTTTGTTGGTTGCGAGAATTTTAACTGACAAGTATGAGTTGTTTTGGTTTGTTTTTTGTTAAAGAAAAAAGGTGAAAATCACAAATAAAACATTCGGATTCTTGTTTTAATTCCAAGTTTATTTCACTTCCAGTGAAACCTCATTTCACCTTTTTTTCACCCTCTAACAGTTTATTATTTTGGTTCTGTTTGATTGCATGTTACAGGAACAAAAAATAACTGCAGTCTGCTCAGTTTGCTGTCGTGATTTGACGTGCACGCAGAATTCACGCAAGATTCTGGTTCTGGTCAACTTGGACCGGACAGAATCATCCAAAAAACAAGACGAGGCCCAGACTGGGCGATAAAACAGCTCATCCGGATTTTTCTGAGCAGCGGGTCAGACTGGCGCTCTGATGGAGCTGCAGTAGGGTTTGCACGCGCGTGTGTTTGTGATATGAACGTATCCGTCAGACGTGCACGCGGCAGACCGATGCATCAGATTGCTCAGGCGGGTTTAGACACAAATCTGCTCACATCCAGCCCTGCTACCAAAATACATCATTTATATTTTTATTTTAAACTATTTTAATGAGAACAAGTTCCTTAAATTTGTCCTCTGCAGAAACTAAATCTGGGAGCCTCGGAAAATGGTTTCCAGCAAAACTACAGCCGACAGCAGAGGAAACGTTGTTGTCAGCGATGATGAAAAAGCCGCGCGGCTGTTTCACACCGAGGAAACCGCACTTCAGGAAAAATATTACTATCATTAATATTATTAGGACGGATGGAGAAAACAGCACCTACTAACGTTGTCATGACAACGGCAAAGCGTGTGCGGAGCGCTGTGTGTTTTTATGATTATTCCAAAGCAGCTCAGTATTTCAGTCGGAGGTCGCGCTCATCAACGTGACCTCCGGAATTAAAGCTTGTTTGCTTTCATAATAAGTCTAAAACATTTCCGTTACAGCTCCGGTCTCACAGAAGAACAGCGCAGGAGATTTATGCGTGCAAATAAAAGCGTTTAGATCTTTTGTCTTCTCGGGGAGCTGCCGTCAGAACCCGCCGGCGTGTTTACGCGACCCGCGTGGACGTTTCCAGACGCTGGAGGCGGTTACGGTTCCGTCCAGACTCCGCCGTGATCATCGCCACGGTTTTCAGACGAACTCAGGCGGGAAATAACTCCAGCTGACAGAAACGAGAAGATTTATCGGTCAGAAAACAAGAAACGGGTTTCAGGTGTGCGCAGAAACTTGAATGTGGAGAAAAGAGTGAACGCGGGTCTCTCCGAGTCTCACCGAGCCGCTCCAAGGCACATGCATCAGCGCGGCGTCACGTTCTCAACGACGGAGAGAATTTTTACAGGTTTGGACCGAGCAGCAGCTTTAAATCTCAGACTGAAGCAAATGCGTTTGAGAGCAACAGCGCGCGGGCCGCCGTGCGTGGCAGTGTTTTCAAACAGAGCCGCTAAAATCCCGCGCACCCAGAAGTTTCCACGCACAAACACAAAACAGAGGAAACTGCTTTCTCCTCGATTCTGCACAGAATCTGAACGTTTTCTCCTTTTAACAATTTAAAACATCCTTTTAATGAATTCACAGGTTTGACTCTCAACTTTTAGTTTTTTTTTAAGTTTTGTATCATTGGTTTTATTCATTTGTCATATATTGCTGGGTTTATGTTTTATTTCTATTTTTCTGTAAAGCACTTGGAGCTGCTCTGAAACACGCTGAAGGAATAAACTTGAATCTGTTGTTGGTGCTGAAAGTAAAAACTTCAGAAGTTTTCATAAGATTTACAAGACATGATATCAAATTAATGTGCTTTTAAATTCTCCATAAAGTGTGGTTTTTGTTTCAGACACGAAGACCCTCCAGCCAGCAGAGTTCTGGTGGTTCGGTTTGTCCAGTTTAGGAGAAAATAAATATTTCTGGTTCCTG